>JAJONZ010091289.1:0-31392 GCA_029582445.1 Solanum paucissectum
GTTAACATGATACTATACCCGAAATATAGTCAATCGATCCTAACATGAGGTATCTAATCAAAGTAAGGTAGGAAACTAGTACCCACCCACAATTCACTCCAATCGACATGTTTTTACACAATTAAGCTCAATCAAAAAGAAAGGAAAGCCGTAGCCTACCTTAAGGCCGATCGCGCGCTCTCCAAATCACTTTACCGGAGCTTTCCCTTTCCGAACAGTCTCAAAACGCTGCCCCACTATCAAAAATGGAGTCACAACGTTACTACGGTCATTTAGACACCAAAATCACAACAAACGGAGACGGGTCAATTTTTGGAGTCAAAACGGGAATCGTGGGACCCGCACCGAACTCTCCGAATTAGACTCCGTCAAGAGACCCTAAACAGCACTCCAAACTTGTGTTCCAAAATGGAACACAATCCGAGGCTCAAAACACCGCAAAAACCAACAAGCAAGAAAACCCACTTTAATAAACTAAAAGAAACCCTAGTGCAGCAGTCAAAACTCAGAATAAACGAGAATCGAAAGGTGCCCAGCACTCCTTGAACACTCTACAACGAAGTCACGACAATTCTCAACACGTGGGACTTCGAATCACCCAAAACCGAGCTAAAATGAGTGAGATATGGTCAAAACAAAAATACCAAAAACAAGGACTCGAAAAAGGTACAGCAGTCAGGTTTTATCGCGAAAATACCTCAAACGGGAACCCCAAACCACTATCCGAGCTCACCAACGCGTTGCCCTCGAAAAATCTCACAACTTAGCCTTTTGAATCGCCCAAATCGGTTGAGAGATGAGAGAGTAAAGAGAGTTTGAAGTTTTGGAAATATTGCTGAAAATCTGCAATATATTGCAGATTTTCTGCAATTTTTCCAACAACTAAAAACCCCGACGGGGTACTCCGATCTCGTTCGGAACCCCGTGCACGCAAACGAGATATGCAACCATACCAAATTCGATATTCCAGACTCAACGGCGCAGTCGAAATTTCCATCAGAGGTCATTTCGATAAAAAGTGGGTCCCACTTCCAAAGGCCATTTTAAGCCAAAACCCACAAAAGGGCTCGGAAAGATATCGAAAACCTCGGGACACAAAAGAAGGGTCAATCTAGACCAAACTCGACATTCCGGAGCTAACCGCACTGACGAAATTCTCATCCGAGCGCGTTTACTCAGAATGTTGACCAAAGTCAAACTTAAGCCAAAATTCAAAGGCTAAAACGCCTAATCACACCGACTCACACTGAAAACCTCGGGAGTCAAGTCGACCATGCTACTAGCCTAAAATGACCCTTCCGGAGCTGATGGAATCGTCAGAATTGAATTCCGATGTCATCTTCTTGAACTTTTGATCGAAAATGATCGTTCAAGGTTCATAAGCTCCAAAACACAAAAACTAGCACCAAGACCAAACGAACGACCAGGTGACCGAACTGTCAGTCCCAGCAAGTCATAAATGACTTGGGGTCGCTATAGGAACGCTCTAAACGATACACAGAAGGCAAGACACAGAAATGACCAAGAGGGTCATTACAGTATAAATAAGTTAAATACTTAAAATATGTCATTATGTTAAATCTTAAATCTATTTCAACTGAGATTAACATGTATACTTAAAGTAGATAATATATTTTATGTGGTTAAATACTTATAAATTTTTTTAACTATTATTTCAAATACAAATATCATATATCTTCATTTAATTTGTCAATTTATCATCAACAAACATTTACTCTATACATATTTAACCGAGTCAATAAGATTTTTGATTTGTGGATGCTTAACTTCTTTATTTCATATGTGAAGTTATTATTAATAGTCATAGTATGAGTGCACAATAGGGGTGTACATGACCGGGTTGGTCCGGGTTTTTCAAATATCAAATCAAATCATTTGTGTCAAATTCTTAAATTTATAAACCAAACCAAACTTATAAAACTCGGGTTTTTCAATCTCGGATTTTTTCTGGTTGGTTCGAGTTTTTCAAATATCAAAACAACAAACCACTCGTGTCGAATTTTTTAATTTTTAAATCAAAACAAACTAATAAACCTCGGATTTTCTTCGAGTTTTTGGATTTTTTCGGTAAACTATTCATACAAACATATATTTAACTTGTGCTCCAAATATTTCTTTAGTCTAATCAAAATACAACTATCTAAGGTGTTCCTTAAGAGAATAACACAAAATATGATATGAGTGATGACACTAAAATATTCAATAAAAAATAATAATGAAATCGTATAAAATAAATATTTGCAAATTGATAAGTCATAATGAAAATGATAATAATTTAAAAGTACTAAATCATGCTAAAACAAGTCTAATAAGTATTAATTACATGATGAAACATTAAAGAAAAATTAAAATTAGGTTATGTATTTTAAATGTCTAAACCAATGTGAAAGTAAAAAACAAATATTCAACATTATTGTCATTGTTAGCATTAGTATTGATTAGATTTCGAGTTGAGCTTTATTAGAGTTATTGATTACTAATATATATGGACTACAATCTTTATTGGACCATTCAAAATTTCAAGTCTCAAAAAACTTGAAAAATATGTTAAAAGATAAAAATTATGAAAACGTTTAAGTAATATTTAGAAATTACATCAAAGTAAATACTCTTATGTATAAAATAATTTTTTAAAATTATATTTATAATGTCGGGTTGGTTTAGTCTCGGATTGACTTTTTTTTTTTGTTAAAATCAAACCAACCAAAGTATAGTCGTTTTTTTTTATAAATACCAAACCATCAATCAATTTTTTTTTCTGATTTGACTCGATTTACGGTTTGATTCGATTTTTGATTCAATTTTGTACACCCTAATGCACAACTATATGAACATAGAGGATTCAAGCACACAAGGGTATGGTTAATGAGGTGGTTGAGAAATGAGAATTCTAAGGTCTTAGAGACAAAAAAAAATTGCAAGAAATCTGATCTGAACACCACGATCATCAAAAAAGGTTTGACTCAATTTGCAGTTTGATTCGGTTTTCGACTTTTCGGTTCAATTTTATACACCCCTAATGCACAACTATATAAACATAGAGGATTCAAGCACACAAGGGTGTGGTTAATGAAGTGGTTGAGAAATGAGAATTCTAAGGTCTTAGAGACAAAAAAAATGCAAGAAATCTGATTTGAACACCATGGTCATAAAAAAAAAAAAACGTGGACGGCAGGATTCGAACCTGCGCGGGCAAAGCCCACATGATTTCTAGTCATGCCCGATAACCACTCCGGCACGTCCACCTTGTTTACAATAAAACCTTTATGTTGTATTTGTACAAACAAAATAAAACTATATCTGTGGAGAAGCTTCTACAGTTCCACCATTGACACGTGGGTTTTGGAGAGCAACATTTGGTCAGCTTCTTATTGTTCTTCTCTTATATCAATTCCTCAATCTCTTCCACACAGAGATAGATAAACCTCAACTCCAACTGATTGAAAAATGGCAAATCAGAAAAGGGTTCTCTTACTATGTGGAGATTACGTTGAAGACTATGAGGTTTCTCTCTTTTTCTTTTTTCAGATTCTTGATTTCTAGTTAGTGCGTTATGTGTATATGTTAAAATGATTAATCGGTTACTGACTTTTTTGTTTTGTTTGTTATTGTTCAGGTGATGGTACCATTTCAAGCTCTACTAGCCTATGGAGTAGCCGTTGATGCAGTTTGTCCTGGAAAGAAATCCGGTGACATTTGCCGCACTGCCGTCCATCAGCTTTCTGGTCACCAGGTCAATTATTTTCTCTATCTTATCTGTTAATTTACATCTGCATAGTTCTTCTAAGCGGTATGTAATGTGATTATTTACTAGTTTTTTGGAGTAGATTCTTGCTGAATAGCTTTGATCTGTCCGGTAACTCTGATAAAGACAAGGGTTGAACTTTGAAGTAGGTCAAAGCTAGTCTAAAATTAATTAGAGCCTGATACAGATGATTCATATAGTGGATCTCAATCAAGTCGAAAAAATGATTATAGTTTGCCATTTTGTGTATACCTAATTGACTCATGCTGGATTGCATTGGATCCTAATGTTTCCGTTCACAGCACGGATCTATACTCTTATGATTTCTGTTTGAAGATTGGATACCCATTTATTACAAAAAGTAAAAGGTTCAGGCTTTATGAGTTACTGGAGTATGATTTGAATCTGCATAGTTCTTATCCATGGTATATTTATTAAGTAGTATTCGGGTGGCCTTTTAGATGTTTAATGATTAGAACTTACCCTTTTATGTGTCATTCATTGACTAGTACTGGATTGTGGTTGAAGATTGAAACTTGATGTGTAGCTGTGTTCTTTTATTTTTCTGAGCTTTACGCAGTGTTTTCTGTTTAAGGAGTGGATATCCATTAATCCAAATTTCAAAAGTTCGTGTTTTATGAATTATGAGTTTGAATTCAAGGAAATAAAGGAGCTTTCATTGCTGATGGGCGTAGAACTTATGGTAGTGGGATCTTCAAGTGTAATTTTTAGCTTTCAAGAAATTGGATGCTGCATCGCTATAGCATCTCTATATGCAGACCACTTAACTCAGGATAATTTACAGCTGAGGGTAAGAGATGTGATGGATGAGTTCTTAGTCAAGGAGAGTCATCCTTGAACAATTTGGCTAGATATAGGCTGGTCAATTGGAGTTCTAGGTTTTAGACAACTACAACAATTCTTTAACCAAATTATATGTCTATACTCCCTTGTGAACAAGTCTTTGAGCAATGCACTAATATTTTCCTGTTGATTTGTTATAGAATTTGAATTTGTGATACTATTAATGTTTTTGTGGTAGCAGAGTCTTATTTAGTTTCAAAATTGTTTCAGACATATTCAGAGTCCCGCGGACACAATTTTGCTCTTAATGCAACCTTTGATGAAATCGAGGCTTCAAAGTATGATGGCTTGTTCATACCAGGAGGACGTGCTCCAGAATATCTGGCCATGAATGAATCTGTGTTGGACTTGGTGAAAAGTTTTGCCAACACTAAAAAGCCAATTGTCGCTATCTGTCATGGACAATTGATCCTGGCGGCTGCAGATGTGGTCAGAGGTCGAAGGTGCACAGCTTATCCTGCTGTCAAGCCGGTGCTTGTTGCTGCTGGTGCCCATTGGGAAGAGCCAGAAACCCTGGCCTCATGTACCATCGATGTTAATCTCATCACTGGACCTACTTATGAAGGAAATCCTGAATTCATTCAACTCTTTGTCAAGGCACTTGGTGGCAGCATAGTTGGTTCTGGTAAAAGAATCCTATTTCTATGTGGGGTAAGTTAATGATCATGTAGCATTATCTTTTTTAGCTGAGAGAATTTGAAATGCTGTGTTTCGAATTGCAGTTTACTAGTAAATGCTAGTATATGAACTAAATGTACAGATTATGGTATGACCTTTGAAATGACTTTCATCCCACTCCAAAATTTAGCTGGTTCTGTTATATGTAGGTGAAAGAAATTTTTCTCCTTATTGAAATTCCAATATGTGCCATAAAAAGATTCTCTCGTTATGTTTATTCGCTTAGTTTGTGTCATATTTTGCTCTCCACATGCTGGTGAGGCATCAGATAATCACCTGATATTGTTTGGAATGTCATACCTGTGTAGATAAGAAAGAGCCTCCAGTTTAACCTGTCATCTTAAGTTTGACAGTATAGATTGATTATTATCAGCTGTTACTTAGTTCTGGTAGTGTGTGCTTCTATGTCTCAAGGAGGATTTGTTGAAGAAGATGCGATGCAGACTGTCATAGATGCTAAATAATAAATAAGAGCTTTTCAACTTTGCTCTTTCGAAGTGCTATATTAGGAAGTGGTGTATCTCTTTGTTGTAAAAGTGAATAGTATTGCAACTTAAAAGTTCACCCAGGGAGCTTGTAGTAACTTTCATAGCACATTTTTTGGGATAAAGTCTTTGCTTCCATATGCTAATGTATTATTCTCTTCTCAGGCCATTGCAGAGCGCCTTTTACCTTTATAAATGAACGTTTAACCATTAGTACTGCTTTATCATATAGGATTACCTACCTCTTTCTTTTAAGGAACATGATATCGAAATTGTCTCTTGAATATGATATCTGGCTACTCTATCCTCCATGTTCTTTATGGTCATGGGTGGCAGTTCTTGTCATTCTCTAGGAGGATTGTATTTTTGGATCATGAGCTGTGTACTAGCACATTTTAGTAGATGCTTCCTCCAAATAGAAAAGAAAAAGAAAGGAAAGCGTTGACCCTTCCCATACTCTTTCCCCACCTATGTGAATCTGTGCAATCTGCACAAATTACTGATGGTCCCTGACTCCTTGAGTTATTTATCTGAAATGCAAATTCCATACAGAATTTGGGAGGTTCACGGTTCACCTTGAACAGGATATACAGTTAAAAAAAAAAATGTTTTTTCAACTCATGATTCATGAATTCCCTTGTCTTACCTGTACTACTCAGCCAAACTATCTACACAATCGGGTTAGATGTACTTCTTGCTTGATTTATATTTTTTTATCTCCCTTGAGTCACTTTTTTCCACTTCGCTGACCATGTTTTCATACTTCCTTTTACTTCATCTAATTGAAGCCATTGGTCTGGTGTCTGGGCATTGGATGTCCTGAAAGATGTTCCACTAAGTAGAAGGCTTGAAACTACCACACTAGAGGCTTTATTTTTTCAGTATGAGTTACCTGGCTAGTATCACGGATGTGTGCAGATTTCATATTTAGAGTTCTTCTCTGTTCTGGTCTCAGACTGTTAAACTTGTATTTGATTGACATCTTATTTAGCAACTAATTTGAGCGCCCTTGTGTCTACTTTCTTTTGGGTGTAGGATTTCATGGAAGACTATGAAGTCAAGGTACCTTTTCAGTCCCTCCAAGCTCTTGAATGCCATGTTGACGCTGTTTGCCCCAAGAAGAAAGCTGGAGAGAAATGTGCCACGGCTGTGCACGACTTTGAAGGTGACCAGACTTATAGTGAGAAGCCAGGTCATGATTTTACCCTAAATGCCAATTTTGAAAGTGTGGATGTTTCAAGCTATGATGGACTTGTAATTCCCGGAGGCCGAGCTCCAGAATACCTTGCCCTGGATGATGATGTTATTAAGTTGGTCCAGGAATTTATGGAGTCCAAAAAACCAGTTGCATCAATCTGCCATGGCCAACAGATACTATCTGCTGCTGGTGTTCTCAAGGTATCTATCTCTCTTAACATCATTTAGAATGGAAGTTAAAACGTTAGGTGCTTGCATGATGTTTGAGGAACATTTTATACTAGGATGTTATGATAAAATTGATCCCAACAATCTTATGCAGCAACTACAACATGTTTATCTTCAGAAATGACATAAAATGAAAACATGTGGTTTGTGCATACTATAATCCGTGCTCGCGTTAAACAACTACAGGGTAAGAAGTGTACTGCATACCCTGCTGTGAAACTTAACGTGATACTAGGAGGGGCGACATGGCTAGAACCAGAACCAATAGACCGTTGCTTCACAGACGGAAATCTTGTGACAGGGGCAGCTTGGCCAGGTCATCCTGAGTTTATTTCTCAGTTCATGGCATTGCTTGGAGTGCATGTAAAATTTTAGGCTACATGTTTGTTTGATATGTTTAGCCAGGTCAGAATAAATGTATCCAAATGTAACAGAATAAGTTTGTCTGTTCGAAAATCAATAAAACTACTGATGTCCACATAAATGTCACTCCCTTTGGGAAATCTATTTTATCGTAGTTACTTGATGATAATGGTAATATTGAAAGAAAAATGACAAATTTATGTTCAATGGTTAAAATAGACAAGTAAAATGAAAAAGTTATATTTTTCATTTAAGCGTCAAGTAATGAAATGGACATAATTTGGAAATTGGCCAAATGATTATACCCAGCGGCTAGGCCTAGCACAAATATCAGATTTTGAAGTAAATGAATCGATATATCGTCACCTCCAAAAGAAAAAGAAAAGTCATTTGTGAGTTAAGTAACATTCCAATCTAGCTAGACAACAAATTAGAGTTGTTAATTACATAATGAGGAGAAGGGTCTTTGCGATTTCCAAGCAAGTATTCATTCCACGCACTTAATTAATCGATAAGTGGATTATTAGGTACTCCTAAATTTAATATTGCCAAAACTCTATGATCTTCTTGTCCTACCTTAATAAAGGCACCTAAAATTAAATGGGCAGTGGTTGTTTCTTGACAACCTTTTAGCACTTTCCACTCAATTTCAATTTAGGGCAAAAGCAACTATAACTATAATTACATTTTTGTTTTGCATAAAACTTATCAGAAAAAAATTTCAAGAAAATTGTCCAAAGTGATAGATATTCTACATAGCCTAGACCCCAAGAAGATGAGCTCTTAAATAAAAGAGATATAATACATGAATATTCACTTGAAAAGAAATTAAAAAAATAGGAAAAAGAGTATTTAATAAATGGAGAACGTGAGCTTGTTAGGTCAAGGTCTCAAGGAGTCAGCACAACTTTGTCCACACGTAACTACAAGTTGCCCTATAGTTTTTTGGGCCATGTTAGGTCTAATTTTCTTCTGGACAATTCAGCAACAACTCTTTGTCTTCATCCATTGATAGTCTTCAAAAGTATCAAATTGGCAACCTGATAATGACTTTTTTTTTTGTTTCGCTACAATTAAATTCATACTTGGACATCATATGACTCATTTTTGAAGGCGACACTTCTAATTGAAAGATCTTTTCATTTCTAGAGATCGAATTTGAGATTCAATCATACCATCACAATCCATATTGATGCTAAGAATAAGACTTAGTGTAGAGTTAACCCTTATTCTATTAATTTGGTAATTGATGCCAAGACGATTTTTAACACCTATCAAAATATACTAATCCACAAAAAATGATAGAAACTATTTTGAAAACTTTTTATAAATCAAATTTTAGAAGGTGGAGGAATATACTACTAATATTCTCAAATGGATCTTTTGATTCTTTAAAGAACAAAAGTGGAAAAGAAAAGGCATAAATTAATATTTTTTAGGCAAATCAAATTGGATTAGAACAGAAGGTGTGAGTTTGAAATGCTTTTTACCTACAAAAAATGTTGAATAGGCGGCTCATGTATATTGGTCCCAGTTGAATGCAAGCCGAAAGAAGTTGTCTATTTTTTAATTTGCTATTTATTTTTCTTATTTATACTTTCCTATGTATGTTTTTTGTAATATAAATAAGATTGTGTTTAGCTAATCCCACCAGTAAATGTCTGCACATATAGGATTAAGTAATGCTTAGTTGGATCAAATTAATTATCACACAACCTAATTAAAGGGCCATCCGACCTAATTTGATAGATAACTTTTCCAAAAAATGAGCCCATATGTTAAGATCTTATCCTAATTACTTCATTTAGTATATAATTTCAAATATTGAGGAAAAGATAATAATATCTAATTTATGACAATGATTTTCATTTTTTGGTGCTAAGAAACTAGTTGAGAGCTAGTGATATTTATGTTTATCGATAGTTGTCATAGATTTATATACTATTGGGGAATTAAAAATTCTCCCGTCCATCCCATCTAAAACCCTTAGAATTATTGAATTTGGGGACAGAGACCTATCCCCTGCTTTATTTAAACTGTTAAGAATGAATTAAAAATTCAAATTGTTGGAATTTTTAAAAGTTTGAAAACTTACAAATGATTTTTGTGATTTCTTGATATTTTTGACAAATTGATGATTATGTTTTGTTAGTGATATCACTTTGAAGCTGTGGTTGAAATTTGAAGCTATTCCACAAACCCATTTCAAATGGAGTTTCGTGGTTGATGTTCGTAAGAACGAAATTCAATTTTTGTATAATAATATAAATATATGTATTATTAAACGCATCACAAAATTGATACATTTTGTTTACGATAAATGTGTATTGTAACAATATGAGCACTAGTGCAGAAAAAAGAAGTTATAAGGGTGATGTAAACTAAAAATATAACTTGGTATTTTGTATTAAAAAAATGTAATTCATCTTTTATATAAAGGTCCCTTTTATTATTCTGTTTGTCAACAATTATTCACAAGCCATCTTCTCCTAAAAAACACAAAAAGAGGAAAACAAGTTTGATATACAGAACAAAATCAGACGTACACTTTATTTGGACTTTTTCTTAGACTAATGCAATATTTTCGGTCGAGGGGACTGAATATTCGTAGAAGCCACATTTGAATTACGTCTCAAATACAAAATCTATACAGTAGACAATGATATATACTTTGACTAAAGTCCTCATCAATGTGTTATTTTACCTATATATGTAACAGTATGTTGTACTTTAATTAATTTTTAGTTTACACTGTGACAGCCACTTAATAAAGAGTGCCATGTTAAACACGAGATCAAATGTTAATGACCTCTACTTAATTCATGATTAGAACTAGCCACCTTGCTAACAAAATAATATATTTTTTTTGTTCCACAATGAAATATCTCAATTTAGAGATATAGTCACTAATAGAAACTCACACGACATTTTTTAGGTTCAAAGATTATTATTTTTTTCATCTTTTGTGTTAGCTAGAAAAAATATCAGATCTAAAATTTCACAAACGAGATCTACCTATATAGATGATGTGTACGCATTCTTACCCTAACTACGAAGGTAACATAAGCTGTAACTCATCAAATGATGGCTCCACTGCGGTGCTGAACCATCATCATCACAAGTGGATTGTTGGTCTAACACTTGCGCCCATAGGACATAGGTAAGTGACTCATCATAAATTGTAATTTACTACTATATTCTATTTTATTTGATACATATAATATAAGCAATGTACATTTATACTCACCCAATAATTCTGATTCCCATCCATGTATGTGCTTCATCCCAATTCCAGCCAAACTGACAGAACTATGAGCATTTTAGTACTAGTTGTCATTTGTAAGCTATCTATAGCTCCCACCTTCAATGCATAGTCCTTGTCATCGATCCTTAGATGTGATTCTCTTTTTATTCTTGTTTTAAGCGAGAGTAATCTTTGAGAGTATGAGAACGCATTAGATAAAACGCGAGATATTTATAATTTATTGAATATTTATGATTTTAGATTGGACAATATGAAGATTAAGAATTAGAACTAAGAAAAACAGTATTTATATTTGACAGACTATTTCAAAAGTGAGAGAATAAATAAATAAAGGAAAAAACAAGTGGAAACAAAAAAATATATGCATTAAATTAATGAGGGATAACTTGAGAAATATAAATTTTATGATAAAGAATATTTTTGTATCGAAAAAAAATATTTTCTACTTTTTTTTAAGGAAAAACCTAAAAATTTATAGATTTTTTTTCAATAATTTAAAAACCGCTTTTACGATTACTATTTTATTTTTGTAATTTTTTTTTTGGAAAAAATATATATTTTATTCTTCAAAAGCTTGATTAAACAGACTATATTCAATAACTTGAATTATGGGTTACTTTAATTTGTGTGTAATGTAATGCAGGAGACAATGTAAATTTATCATGAATTTGAATTATATATATATACTTAAAATAATTTCTTAATGCAATTAAATTTTTATATTTTCGTAAAATGTGAGATTAATAATCCATATATATTAAGATATACTAATATTTCTGTTTTTACTCTTGAATAGGTAAATAAAGGAAAAGGGGGAGGGGAGCTCACGTGAAGCGAACCATTGGGAGTTTGGAGGGTCACGAATCCGAATTTGCAAAATGACAATAGTATCCAAATGTCATGCATTACGCGCTGGCTTCCAGTTGTATGCTCTTATAACTCCCTTCATCGCTATAAATACATCACCATATTACATCCACCATTTTGTTACTCCATCCATTACAATTTTCCAGACTCTTCCTTATAGAGAGAGAAAGAGAGATTATTCACAATTGAGATCTAGAGAGAGAGAGATTCAGAGATTAATTTCTGGTCGATCTATGCAAACGAAGCAAAATTTTTCGATCAAATTGGGAGGATTTGTTGCGTTGATATTTGATCCAGGTTATGATTATGAGCTGGCTTGATAAGCTACGGTCTTCTTCCAATCTCAGCCGCTTCATTGCCGGCCTTCTTATCTTCATGCTTTATCATTCATCTCAATTAATTTCTAATTTCTTAATTCCTATACAACCGTAATTTACTTCCCAATCACCTTCCTTCTCTGTTTTTCCCCCCATCTTTTCTGTTCAAAAACATTCACTCTTCTCTCCCGATTTAAACAACGTCGGCGTTTTTGTTCACGGATTTCATGGAAATCAAAGATGATGATTTTGGCTCCAGCAATTTATTTGACGGTGAGTTTCCTATTTTACTCGAATATTGTTAATTGATGAAATAATCATTTGTGTTTTACTTGAGCTGTTACTGGGAGCCTGTGGTTTTTTCAATTAATGATTACTCTGTTTGATGTGATCTGTGGGAACTTGATTGTATTTAAATGAGCATGATATTTTAACCATTGCGGCATTGCTGAGTTAAATGAATTATTACCAAGTAAAGACGAACAAGAAACCAAAACACAGAAGAACTTACTGATTATGAAATCGTTGAAGTCATAGTAGTCCAAGTCTTAATTCGGATAGAATTGTTACATTTGACATAAGTGATGCTAGAATTATATTTCATTCGTCCGGTATTTTATCAAAGATTAAGATGATGTTATGCTAGCAGCTCCATATGCAATTGTTTCAAGACCGACTAGAATTTCTGTTTTTCTTTTCCTGCCGAACAAAATTCACTTGATTGATACATATGCATACCGTGAAGTCATTCAAGTAAGGATAGATTGTGGACAATGTACACAAAAGTGTCTTAGCCTTTTTGGACATTATTAAGTGGGAAGTGAATTGCCTCGGGCAAAATGTTGATCAAACAAGCACTATGTCTTCTTTCAGAGTTCAGATGCTGTTGATATTGCTTTGGGCTCGAAAGAATGATAATCTCGTAAAATAATTAGATCTCGTCATAGTAGTACAAGTCTTAATTAGGATAGAATTGTTCTGTTTGACATAAATGATGCTAGAATTATTTTTCATTCGTCTGGTTATTTAACAACGATCAAGATGGTGTTATGCTAGCAGCTCTGTGTTTGGATATTATTAAATGGACACTCTTGGACTAGTAAATTTCTCTTAGATGGCTTCGACAAATATCAATAAATGAATGTTTATTTGAATTTAAAATTTGATGGTTAGATTTTCTTCCAGAAAAACTTTGAGTTACATGCATTTTGATTGTCTCCTCATGATGAATTTTATTCTTATCTTAGTTCTTCAGGTTAAGCATTTTGCTTTTACTTTGTTCGGAGTGTTGAAGTATAAATGAAGAACTTTATATTCATGTCCATCATATTGCTTTAACTAATGATTTCATCGGTGGAACTTAATTTGCTCCTTTCTTTTACTTGACTAGGCATTTTACCACCCCGCTTAGGTAGGCCGCATAGTTCATCTCCATCTGTAATTGTGATTGGTGGAGGTATCTCAGGGATAGCTGCTGCGCGTTTCCTTCACAATGCATCTTTTAAGGTGGGCATACTCAGGATTTTAAACTCTTTCACATGTAACAACCTTTTATTCTTTCATTCTTAAAAGAGACACTTTCAATATTTGTCCAGGTGCTCTTATTGGAGTCACGAGATAGACTGGGTGGTCGCATACATACCGACTACTCATTTGGTTGCCCAGTTGATATGGGAGCATCATGGTGAGAGAATTTGAACTTTCCTCCCAAATTATCTTTACAGATCTGGAAGTTTATAACTTTTCAATCTGCAATTAATTGACTGATCACTAAACATTCTTTCAGGCTCCATGGGGTGTGTGATGAGAATCCTTTGGCTCCATTGATACGTCGGTTAGGGCTCACCCTATATCGCACTAGCGGTGACAACTCAGTGCTGTATGACCATGACTTAGAAAGGTAACCTGGATGACATTACATTGAACAAATGATTTTTATCATGAATTATTCTGCATTTTCCCTCTTTTGTTTGCTCACCCTCTCGGCAGATATAGGTGTTAAATTTTTACTTGCCATAACTTCATCCTGATTCAACTAATCAGAATACCGACACTAACAAATTTGGTAGTTTGTTTTTGAATTAAAATCAAAAGGACTTGCAATTGGTTTGGCTGGAATGAAATTTACTTGCCTCCAGAGTTCCAATGTGGTCTGGTTTCAAAGCTTCCTGCATTTCCTGAATTTTAGCCTGTGCTCTTTTTTCTGTTCCCTTTATATTTCTTTGTGCAAATTAAATAGAGTTTCTATTAACTCAGTCAAGAGCTTATCGTGTTTTCCGTTCAATAGTTACATGCTGTTTGACATGGATGGTCATCAAGTTCCTCAAAATACAGTTGTTCAAGTTGGAGAAGTATTCAAGAAAATCCTCAGCGAGGTTGGTCTTTAATTTTAGACTGCTCAAAAATGATTTGCCTCTTAGGATTTTAAAAAGAGACCAGTGATGATTATTTGTATTGCTTATGCAGACTGAGAAAGTGAGGAATGAGCATAGTCATGACTTGTCGGTTCTTCAGGCAATATCTATTGTACTAGACAGGCATCCAGAGTTGAGGTATGCAGAGAAAATGTTTCTCATGTGACTGCTACTGTCTGTTGAATGTGGAATCTAGTTATACATGCATATAAATATTGAGTTATTTGTAATGTAGGCAAGAAGGACTTTCCCATGAGGTGTTGCAATGGTACATATGCAGAATGGAGGCATGGTTTGCTGCTGATGCAGACACGATCTCTCTGAAAACCTGGGATCAGGCAAGTGTATTTTCATTTACTGTTTTTATAAACAGTTTATTGGGTGCTTGATGCAGTTTTCAATATTATTATCTTGCTCAGCTAACGCCTAAGGTCTTATTTCGAAATAAGAAACTTCTGAGGAAATAAAAAAGGGCTTTACAAGCTGTTATTATTGCTAGCAGTCACATATTTTGATTTATTCCCACATTGCAAATTGGGCACAATCATTTGATAGATATATTCTTGAAAACATATGAACAATTGAATTACTTTAGGTGAGTAATATCGATAGTTATATTTTTTATGCAGGAACAAGTTCTCACTGGTGGTCATGGACTTATGGTGCAAGGTTACAACCCAGTCATAAAGGCCTTATCAAAAGACATTGATATCCGTTTAAATCACAGGTGCAGATGGGTTTCTCTAAAATGCGGAAGTTCTACCTTCTCTTTGTTTCTTGATATAGCTGCAATGACTATAAAATCATATGAACTCTTACGATCCTGTTTCTATTTAAGAAATGAGGTCAACTTTTTTACACCTCTGGTTGATTTGTTGGTTTCCTAAGATATTAAAACAAAATGTTGTTCGTTTCCTCCATAGAGATTTTTTTTTTAGTTACACCTCAACAGACAAACATGAATATCTCCTGTTCTTTCTCTATGGTATTTTTTCAAACTTTTTTTATATAGTACTTTCCAATTATTTCAAGAAACTAAACTATTTTGTTTGGATCTAATTTTACTAGGGTCAAGAGGATTACGAATGGGTATAACAAGGTGATGGTTACAGTTAAGGATGGGAGAAATTTTATTGCAGATGCTGCTATTATAACTGTGCCTCTAGGTGTTCTGAAAGCCAACTTAATTGAGTTTGAGCCAAAATTGCCAGAATGGAAACAATCTGCTATAGCAGATCTTGGTGTAGGCAATGAAAATAAGATTGCATTACAATTTGATAATGTATTTTGGCCAAACGTGGAATTGTTAGGTGTTGTTGCACCCACTTCATATGCTTGTGGTTATTTTCTTAACCTTCACAAGGCAACAGGACATCCGGTCCTTGTTTATATGGCTGCTGGAAGACTTGCTTGTGACCTCGAGAAATTATCAGATGAATCTGCTGCTGAGTTTGCAATGTTGCAGTTGAAGAAGATGTTCCCTGATGCCACTAAGCCTGTAAGTAATCTCTGCTCCTACACTAACTGAATTATAAGTCGTAGCTAGTGACATGCATGAGAAAGGACTGAATAACGGAAGTGTTGCACACATAATAATTTACTTTGGTCTATTTTTGGTTCAATTGGTGAGTTCATACTTCATGTCGATTATTAGTTTATTACAGTTCGGTAATTGTTCATTTACACCGTCCTTTAACCTAAAAAAGGTAAACCAATCAGATGGAAAAGGGCGAAATATAAAAGTAGAAGGAAAAATGAGGAAGCACCTCCATCCTCTCTCACTTTCTCTAGTTTCTTATTTTACTTTGAAAATTGTCTTTCTACATTGAATAAAAAAAGGAAAGTGATGCATATTCCCTTTCATTGATTACAGCAAACTCTATGCAATCCTGCATCTGTTTATCTAACACTCCTATAACGCAAACTTCGTTAAACAGTGTTCAGTAATCAGAGAATGCTTGCACAAAAGCACTTGTTAGCTCTCTTGTTAATCATCCGGTACATTTTACAGGTTCAGTATCTTGTATCTCACTGGGGTACGGATCCAGACACCCTTGGATGTTATTCTTATGACTTGGTTGGAAAACCAACTGATGCTTACGATAGGCTTCGGGCACCAATTGGTAATCTATTCTTTGGAGGGGAAGCTGTGAGCAGTGATGATCATCAAGGGTCGGTTCATGGTGCGTATGAAGCTGGAATTGTGGCTGGTGAAACGTGCCGCCGACATCTCATCAAAAGACATGGAAGTCTGGAAATGGTTCAGGCTGTTTCCTCTAGGGAGGAGACCCTTGAAGCAGCAGTTCCTCTCCAAATTTCAAGAATGTGATATATCTTCTCTGAATTTGCAAGTTACATTTCAAGTAACTTATGTAGTGTGTTCCAGTTTGTACTATTACTTTGTATGAATAAATTAACGATTATGTCTCCATGCAACTGAAATATATCAAACTTTTTAATTGACCATGTCTGAGAGTTTTATTATTTCTTCTGTCGGAACAATTAGTTGTTTATTATGTTTTCATTATCCTTGAACAGGAAATTTGTATTTAAAAGGAATTGCACAAACATTTCCTTTGAATGAATCACATTATAAACCCAAATTATTTATCATTTGAGTTGATTCTTAATCAAAGGATACAAACCAAAAAGAAGAAAAAAGGAAAAAGAGACTCATAAGAACGTGAGGTCTGCTTTGGAGGATAACATTTTGCGAGACTGCAGCAGACATTGGGCTTGTGCAGCCAAGACCCACCTAAAATTACTAGGCCCAATTAGGTTGGTTAGTCCTTTTATCCAAAACAAAGAATATACAGAAATTTACGCGGGGTGGCCTTTTGAAAAGGCTAATATTTAACTTTTGACCCCAAAATATTATGTAAATACACATATCCACTCTAACTTTTTTCCTTCTTCTTTTTCATTTTCTTCCTATATTCCAATGAAAGAAAAGGACAATTCATTGCTTATTTATGATTATTTTGGT
This sequence comes from Solanum paucissectum, assembly GCA_029582445.1. NCBI lineage: Eukaryota > Viridiplantae > Streptophyta > Magnoliopsida > Solanales > Solanaceae > Solanum > Solanum paucissectum. Next base: position 17,431 of record JAJONZ010091289.1, read on the forward strand.
TGAAGAAACTTCGATAACCATCTAACATCGATCAAGAGTTTTTTTATGAGCTTGTTAATAGAAGAAAATAAAATGAGTCAATTTTATTATTATTTTTAAAAATGTGTTAATAAAATTTCTATACATCTAATTATAATAGTTGTTAGCGATTTCAAAATCATAATTAATTGTTGAAATTTTAATTACAAATATTAAAATATGTGACCAAATTCCAACAACTAATCAACTATCATAATTTGTTGCTTTTAAAAAAAAATTATAACTGAAATTCCGATGATCAACTTAACTATAGTGAAAATGTAATAAAAAATCACGACCACTCCCAAAATTTTACTTTAAATTATGGCAAAACAATGTTTTTACACTACTTTTTTTTTAAGGAGGCCAAAATTTAAATATGCCACAAGAAGATCCCATTTGTGCAATTCAGAAGAAGAAAAAAAAGGGTCTGGTCGGTGGCTGATAAGAAAAGTCCAAATAGAACAGTGGAATTATTATCATTTTGGTGTACAACAACAAAATTTGTTACTATTTCTTCTTCACTTCTGCATTAAGAAAACAACAGATCCCTTTTCCCTCTCTAAATTCTCCATTATTCTTCCTCATTTTCTTACAAATTTATTCATGGCATCCACTGGTCACACCAATCTCAATGCAAAACTTGTAAGTTTTTTTTTTGTGATCCATGCATATGAGAAATGAATTTGAATTTACAGCTTTAAATCTTTTACCGTAAATTTCTATTTGATTTTTTTTTAGGTATTATTAGGTGACATGGGAGCTGGTAAATCAAGCTTGGTTATACGATTCATAAAGGGCCAATTCCTTGAATTTCAAGTATCCTTCTTTCGTTTCATTTGACCTTTCAATGTTGACATTTTTTAGGGTTTTGTAATTTTTGAGTTTATGGGTGTTGATTTAGAATCCGGTAATCAAAGTTGATTATTGATATTACAGGAATCGACGATTGGGGCGGCATTCTTTTCGTCTACACTGGCAGTTAATAACGCTACGGTGAAGTTTGAGATATGGGATACTGCTGGGCAGGAGAGGTACCATAGCTTAGCACCTATGTATTATAGAGGAGCTGCAGCTGCTATTATTGTCTATGATATCACTAGCTCGGTAAGAGACTGTCAAATTGGGAGAATTTGCAATTCAAATGGGTCAATACAAGTGATTTCGTTGTCGGCCTTGTTAAATTGTTTTACTTGATGGATATATTGGTTTTGCATGTGAAAAGAAATAGGAGTAATGGCTGCTTTACTTCATGCATTTGTAAGGTTGAAAAGGGTAGATTTTGGAGCTAATTACAGGTAAAAAAAAACTAATACTGGTCTCCAAATGATTTTCTCTGTCCATAAATCAACCCCCTTAAGAGGAGGTCTCCTTTTTTGCTCAAATTTAGAAGGTTAAGGTATTTAATGTCCAATTCAGAAGTGTCAAACAAAAAAGTGCACAAAATGCAGTTTATGGTTTTCGAATATCTTGTACCGTAGAAAATTTTGTTCCTTAGTGGTGGAAGGACTTCTCATGAAATGAGAGAAGCAGTGGATACAGTTTTGGTCTCTATAGAATTAGGATTAATGAGAGAGAATTCTTGCTTATGTTCACTTTGGCTTTGGCTTTACTTATCTTGCTTCGGATTTGAATGATCACAAATCTGTAATATGGATGTCTGCATGTTTATGCATATGTCTATGCATATATATTGAGATGTTTTCTTTTGTTTTCTGCTAATTTAGGATTCATTTGCAAAGGCAAAGAAATGGGTGCAAGAATTGCAGAAGCAAGGTGATCATCCCTTCAAATTACTTGCTTTGTATAGATTAAAAAAAAAGGGAAAGTTATTATCTTCTTTCTATTTTGAGTAACCCAGACAGCTTCTTTTTAAGATGTCTAGAAAACTCTGGAAAAATCATCTTGATGCCTTTTATATTTTCCTATATGGTTTTCTGTCTAGTGTCAACTTGACTTTTGATGATCCAGATTTTGTTTTGAAATAATCACGACCCTGTTTAGATGGGGTTTTCTGGAAAATAAGCAATTTTCTGATAACATGGCAGGTAATTCTAATATGATCATGGCTCTTGCTGGCAATAAGGCAGATCTAGAAGATCGAAGGAACGTTCCTGCAGAAGTAAGTTGTAATTTTTAGTAATCCAATGTTTCATGCCCATCATCCTTTATTGAGGTTCCTCCTATTGGTCCTTGCCTAGCCTTTTTATATCACAGTTCTTGGATGCAGATTTTGATATATTGCTAGTAGTCTCTGCTGAACAACATATCCAATCTACAAGGTTGGCGTTTGAAAAAAAGAGAGTAGTAATTGGTGCTTGTTATTGCTTAAGCTTTCTTAAACCAATCGTGTATTGGCCTAGATTTGAGAGGACCGAAACATTTAGTCACCCTCTAAGATCTTCAGTTCCGAGCATGATATAAAACTAAGGTACTCATTTGGTGGGAATCAATATGAATCAAGTATGTTTCAATCCTAAACAAGTTGGTGTTGTCTATATGAATCCTCTACATCTATTACCGCATTCAGAGGTTTCATCATAATCAGCCTATTTTTGTATTGGGCTCTAACCAGTACAGCTTTTCTTTATCTCAATTTTGAGTTGACTATGCTTTACTATGTTCTCATAGGCAGAGGTTTTTTGTGGCAGACACTTTAGGTAAAATTAATCTAATGCAATTAGTACTCTAGGAGAAGTTTGCTGCCTTTTCCAGACTCCATTTATGGGATCACATTGGATATGTTGTTGTTGTTGAGGAGAAGTCTGCTGCCTTCATTTTTTTGAAAATGCTATTTCCTAGTTTAGTTTGTTGCAATTATAAGATAGGTCATATGAATTCGTAGGCTGTTAGGTGATACATAGATCTCTTCAATTGTGGAACAGGAATGAGTTCTCAATCCATCACCTAACCTAACATGCAATTTTCTGTGGTTAAGCGTTTTTAGATCTATGTCAATGCTCTTATGGAACCTTGAATGTCAAAAACAATCTCTTTATTTCAAGAGAATGTGGAAGTCATAAATAGTGAAAATTCTTAGAGATGATCTCAGTGTTCTTATGAGCTGGATTTAGAAACGAAAGTCAACACTAAATTGTTCAAGAGCAAGATAAATAATTGGATCACTAAATTTTAGCTCCCGATGGCTACTGTAACTTTTTAGGAGTGGGGGTAGGATATTTGCCAGTGACTAGGGAATTCGCTAATCTTTGTCTCTCTGCTTAATCATTTGTATGTTAGGTACCTTATTAGGTTTCTCTTTTATCCAGTAACTGAGGTAGTTCAATCTCTTCATTGTTTTGGTACATCAGTTTTCCTGATAGTGTTCTTGGTGACTTTACAGGAGGCACGCTTGTACGCGGAGGAAAATGGCCTCTTTTTCATGGAGACCTCTGCCAAAACTGCTGTGAATGTCAATGATATTTTCTATGAAATAGGTACGATGATTGCTTTCCTCATTTAAATATTTCCTTTTGTTGCTCTGTGTGTTTTTCATTTATTTCTAATGGTATATTAAGAGCAGGCAATATTATTATGCATCAAAGTTATTGAATCTTAAGGTACAAGTCAAATGTAATTTTATCTTCAGTGGTTGCATCTTGTGCTCATCCTATTATATCTGTTTCTTTTTCTTCAATGAATATCATATGTTAAGTTATTTTCTTTCGGATTTAGCAACATAGGATCACTATTAAATTTAAAAAACATTAGGCTTATTGTTTAACCTACACTCGAAGGGCTGAAGGGAGATAGTGCAACAACCTTGCCTTGGTGTTTGCACTAAAGTGCTGCCTAAGTGAGGTGAGCCAAAGCACTCAGTTCTTGTTACACCCAGCTTTAAAGCTTAAGCACGCCTATTTGCTTTAGCCTCACTATAGTTAGGCATCTCTAGTACCTTAGTGCGTAGATTGGAACTTTATGAGATTCAACTCGTCTGAAAGTAGTGTCCTTCCCTTCATGTTGTTTGGGGTGATGAGAAGAGAAAAGTGTACATATCTGTTTCCCCTTCCTTTCAATCGGAAAAGCTTGAAAAGTCTAATGAGTTGCTCGCTCTTGTTTGTTAAGAAAATGAATTCTCATCAAACCTTTTTCACAACAAACCACCTTCAACCTTGCTCAAATATTTTATTAAATCTTACTAAATTCTAGCATAGTAATTTTACCCTATGGGCTATGTTTATTATAGTTTGTGATATTTGTATCAATCTTACTAAAAATATGCTAATATTGAATAGGGAGAAACAACTTAAGTCTTTTAGAAGTGTTAAGTTTTTTTTCTCCAAATGCCTAAACTCTAGCAGGATGAAATTCTGAAAACTTTTGTTATTTTAGGGCTTGCACTTTATGTAGGTCTTTTACTTTTGTTGTGCAAGAAGAATTGCATGTCTTTTTTATTCTCTTTGAGTCCCTTAATCTTTGGAGTTTGCCATTTTGCAGCTAAACGGTTGCCTACAGCTCAACCCACTCAAAATCCAGCAGGAATGGTTCTTGAAAACAGACCAGCAGAAGGATCTCGAACTGCATCATGTTGTACTTGAAAATCATCATCTCTCATAAATTCATTGAACCTTTCCTAATCCTTGTCTAGAGTTCACTTGTTCTTTCATGCTGTGCTTGTACCGATGAACATGAAGTCTGGAAGTGGGAGTGGCATGGTTCATAGGGAGTAGAATATGTAAAAAAAAAAAAAAAACGATTTCTTTAGAAGTTCCCTTAATAGAGGCAGGAGGCACCTGATTTAGTGCACATTGGCTTGGTCCTCACCTCATGCTTCTTGTTTCTTTCTTTTCCTATTTTGTAAATGATTCTAATTTCCATCAACCTTTACCTCTTCATTTCCACCTGATGAATGGACTGGAGTCCAAACTCTGTTATGTTATTCCTTGAATCTTGAATAACGTGTTTTGGTTTGTTTTTATTATAATGTTGTGAAGCTTGTAATTTGCTTCAATGTTGGGGGGGAAATGAAGAAAAAGGACCATCTGAGACTCATCTTATGCACAGTGATTTTTTTATTTTTTTTTAAAATGTGTAAAACTATATATAGAAACTTACACAATTATTACTATTATTGCTTTGAGTTTTATAAATTTATAACTCAAGATATCCTGAGGTTGTATATATATATTAAAATAAAAGTGGAATGTAGCTTTGAAAATCAGATACTTATTATTTTATGCTTGGTATTACCGAAATAATGATGTTAAAGAAAACAAATATTATTAGTACACGAATTTTAGATATTTACATTTTATGTGTGGACAGCTAGGTCCATAACCAAACAATCAGGAAATAGTGTTATAAAATAATGTTGGTCCTACTTTTTCTGGTAATGGTCAGGCAAGTTACACGTTTATAAAAATAATGTATATATATATATATATATATATATATATATATATATATATATATTGTTTTGTCGTGTCATGCAAATTCATAAATATCACTTTTGGCAACTTTATTTTTTATTTTCTGATTCCTAGTAGTTAATGTAGCTATGTTAGTAATAGTAATTTATAACTTAGATTTTAAATATTCACGAGAATAATCGAATTGGTTGAGCAAATGGAGTGTTTTTGTCTCATGTTTGAAATTTCATGTCTGCCTTAGCTTTTTGATCGACCTTGCTGCACTAAAATTACTTCACCAATGTAATTTGTGAACTATTAGACTAGATCAGAATTTACCTTATGTATATTCGAAAGAAAGCAACAGTGAATTTCTTGTCGACAAAAGAGGAAAATTATTAATTTTAATCACATATTTAATTGTATGTGATTAAATAGATAGATGGTTTAAGTCATTCCCACCAACTATATATATATATATATATTCAGCAGCATATTTTATTTTATAAATGGCAATAATTAAGTTAATGTTTTCCACGTTTAGTAAAAAAATATTCCAACATTGAGAAGCTTTTTTGGGATAAACATGTCTCCAAAGGTGATGTGGAGATCTTATTTTCCTGACTCAATCATATTTTTGTAAAATATAACATAATACTATTACTAAAAATTGTGTCAAGTAATATTGAACTCAAAATCTCTTCTAACTTAAAATCAGAGACTAAATTAATAGGTGATAAATATATCTTACTTAGAATAATTAAATCTGTATTATTTATACATATCAATTCCATAAAAAATTCTGCATATATCACTGAATCATCGAAAAGTGGAAGGTGATTGGTCTGAATTTTGTGCACATGCACTTCATTCTCATCGTGGTAGACTGGTAGCTTTAACTAGCCAAATTATTATTGTTGCATTTTCTTTTGACTAGGGATAAAAATGGGTTAGACGGGGCAGGTTGAGTTTTGATCCGTAAATTTCTAATTTCAATCCGCCTCGCCCTGTTCTACAGAATAATTGTTTTTTCCCATATATTTATCCATTTTAATATGATTAACTTGCTGCTATCATATAGTTAAAATTTAATTTTACGAAGTTTCAGTACATCAGGCAGCAAAGTTGTTAAACTTTTTAACCACATTGCAAACAAATAAGAAAGAAATGACAATATACCACAAAAGTTTCATGATGAAATTAAACCATGCATTAATTTTCAGAAACCCCAAAAGTTAATTACAATAAACTTGGCTGATACACCCTCCAAATCCACCCTATTTATTATTTTTAGTTACACCAAGTCAAAACCGTTTAGCATTGTTATTTAATTTATAAATAAGTTTTTATAAGTCTACAATTGTGAACTTTCGGATAATTTCTTTGTCATTCATGTTTAGAAAATTGCCTAGCAATATCACTTTTGTTTCTTTTAACACTAACATATTATCCAACTATTTTTATTTTCTCAAAATATACTTGACACAATAAAAACTCTTTTTTCTCCTAATGGAATGACATGCCACATTATTCTCTTTTTAGCAATAATTTTTTAACTCTTTTAAACTATTCATATTTTATACCCAATAAAAGTTAATTACTTTTCCATATGGTTAAAAAAAAGGGATTTTTTATTGTTGTTAAAAATTTCATGTCACATTTTAAACTTCGTTTTTACTTTTATTTGTTTATTAAATTAAAAAATAAGTTACATTTATATTTACACTATTTTCTAGTGTGCTAACTGTGTAATTGCAGCCTTCAGTTGTAGGCTAGATGAACTCGAGATGAATTGGACCTCAGTCTGAAGAGCTCTTCTTTGATGTTGACGAAGAGATCGAAAGAATGAAACTCCAACGCATTGATTGAGTTAGCTAGAAGCATGAACTTCAATTTAAGTAGGATCAGTCGTAGAGATAAAGAAAATAAGAGGTTTGTGATTCATGTATTAATACCAGTTGACAATAATTAACCAATTTTTTATAGCTGACTAATTGATCCATAAGAGCTGTAAGAAATGATATTTATCCACTCTACAATTGATCGATTAATTAATAAGAAATGATATTTATCCAAACCCACATAAAATTAAAAAAATTAAATTAGACCCACTCCACCTTGCCCACCCTCCTTACCTTGACAAGTATATCAACCACGTGAATTCTCAAGTGACAAAAATGTTTTCCTAACTATTTTGTCTCTTCCTCACCTCTTTTTTTTGTCCCCACTATATAATGGCGTTCCAAGACCATGAGTGAACATTATTGAACAAGGACCGATCTCTTTCATTAAGATTTTTTACTTAATTTATATATAAAGACAGAAAATATCAGCAATCCGTCTTGAAGAAATATATATGAGCAATGTGGAATTCAACCTCAACCAATGATCTAATTCGAAATAAATAATTTTGATTTAAATCATTCGAAATAATGTTGAATTTCCTTAAGTTATTCATGTTTTACTTCTTTATAGTATGATTTTCTTTGGTGAAAATCTTTGATCTGCCACTAAGGAATTTTATGTCTACAAGTTACATATAGTGGGATACAAATAGAAATCTTTTGAATTACCTGATAATATATTTTTTTTCTGACTAAAAATTTACTAATATATTATATAGTTTGGTAAGTAAGTTGTTATTTGTTAATTACGTTTTGTAGAATCTATGCATATCTTCAATAGTTTTTAATTGTTCATCTTTGTGATCCTCAATTTGTACACAATCTTTTCTCCTCTTTTTTGGGACATAAAACGCCATCAACCAACTTAAAGATTATTGGAGACAATTATTTCTCATTTGGAAATTGCATTTGAGATAAATAGTTATGTCGTGTCAAAACAAATTCATTTAAATCATTTTCAGAAACTTTAATAAAAGGCTGTAGAGAAGTGTGGCTTCATCTTTTCAATGTCAATTCACTATCCCAGTCAATGGTGGATAAAAAAGGGATCCAACAATAGGTAGTATTTCTGCCGTTCTATTTATATGAGTTAGTTTAATTTGATATGAAGTTTAAGAAAGAAGTAATTTTTTTAAAAATTTGTGGTCTAAAATAAGTGGTACATATTTGTGTGTCTATAAATAATTTCATTAAGGATAAATTGAGCATTTTAAAATTAAATTGTTACTTGATATAAAAATATGTCATTCTTTTTAAATAGAGTAATAAAGAAAGTAAGTCATATAAATAGGATAACTATAGTATATAACATGATTTTATATGAAGTGTTGCCCTGCTTGAAGAATCAAATTTGATATTTTAGCCAATTATCAAAGATTTTTTTTTGTTTTGTTTTGAGATCTCCGAAATAACATGACAAATTTAACTCAGAAGATATTAAGAGGGAATCGATCCCGAATGAATGACAAATTTAACTCAGAAGATATTAAGAGGGAATCGATCCCGAATGAATGACTATCTAACAAATCAACTGAGACATCTCAAAGGACATGTAAGAAATTTCTACCATGTTTATTTTCAGACATAATTCAAAGATACAATTATCCCCTAAGATGGACCAAACTATTTTACATATAATGCTCAAAATGTGTAAGGAAAATGTTGGTGAAATATATCATAAATTAGTTGAAAATAAAATAAATAAATAAAAATTTATTTTTTGAGATGGGGATATATAACTCTCTTTAAGGTAATTTAAGTCCACTGCACATAGTATAATCTTCACTATCCAGCCGTACAATCTTGGCATGTGTCCTTCAGAATATAATAGCTCAATAACATCATAACTCTAAATTAATTAAAGAATCCAAAATTCTACCAGAAAACTATATTCGTTCAACATAAAATTACTCTATTTTTACGCTATTTGTTAGTGTGCTAACTTTGTAATTGCAGCCTTTAGTGATAGGTTAGATGATCCGCCTTGCACCCGCATAAAATTAAATATTTTAATTTAAACCCTTTTCGCCCTTGTCGCGCTCCTCTTCATCCTGCCCCACATTTGTTTGAAGATAAAATGACATAAATAGTCCCTTAACTATAGGTATAGGTCTAAAATGGTCCCTTAACTATACACTTAATGGATTTAGTTCTTTAACTATTCAAAAACTTATAAGTTTTGGTTCCTTAACTATACACTTACCGGTTTTAGTCTCGTAACTATAAACTTACCGATTTTAGTCCTTTAAGTATTCAAAAACTTATCAGGTTTGGTCTTTGTCCATTTTTTTATACAAATAGCTTAGGTTTATATTAATCGAAATCTTCGTGAAATTAAATCTTTAACCCATTTTTTAAATTGTTTCTCTATCCCCGCCCTTTTTTCTTCAAACTACTCTTATGAAAAGAACAATAACGTCAACGATTCAAAATAAAATTAATGAGGAAAGAAGATATAAGTCCTAATTTTATTCAATGGAGGATAAAATTAAGCATATAATTATTGTTAATGACTTGAATCCGCACTTGAATATGCTAATCAATGCGGATTTTATTTAATTTACTCAAAAAAAATTATGTAAAATAAAATGAATAGAATAATAAAATTGATCTAATTAAAAAAAATTGCAAATCTACCATTTTATAAATTTCAATTTCTGAAAAATTAAACAAATTTCGTTCAATGAAGTTGTTGGAGTACAAACTTTGAATTTAACGGGTAATGTTTTTTTTTCTTTTTATAATAAAGTTTAGCATATTCAAGTCATTAGTAGCAATAATATGCTTCATTTTATCCTCTGTTGAATAAAATTATGACTTATATTTTTTTCCTCGTTAATTTTATTTTAAATCGTTGAGGTTAATTTGAAGAAAAAATAGCGGAGAGAGAGAAACAACATAAAAAGTTGCTAAAGGATTTAATTTCTTGAGGCATGGATTCCGTTAATATAAACCTAAGCTATTTGTATTAAAAAAATTGGAAAAAAACCAAACTTGATAAGTTTTTGAATACTTAAAGAACTAAAATCGGTAAGTTTATAGTTAAGAGACTAAAATCAGTAAGTGTATAATTAAAGAATCAAAACTGATAAGTTTTTGAATAGTTAAAAGATTAAATCCGTTAAGTGTATAGTTAAGGAATCATTTTAGACCAACTCTTATAGTTAAAGGGACCATTTATGTCATTTTCTCTTTGTTTGAACCTGCCCCGTCCTATTGCCTTCCCTACTTTGAAAACTAATCAATACCTCTATATAAATCACATAAATTTTCAAATTAGAAAAATGTTTTGTATCTCCGCTCCTTTTTTGTCCCCATTATATAATGGGGTTTGAAGACGATCTGGCAGAATGCTTGGCCTCTTGCACCATTAATGAGAGTTGAAGCTGTTAAAAATACATCCAAAAAAATAACAGACTGGCTATCAGAACAATGAACAAGGGCCAATCTCTTTCATTATGAAATTTTTATTTATTTTAAGAAAAAAGGTCTGAAATATATCTGAAATTTGACCGAAATTATTATAACAATTTCAAACATTGCGCAGGATCTATTACCCCTGCACTATTTAATGATGTATTTTAAAGATATATAAATATCTAGTTGAACAAGTTACTATTTATAATGATGCAATATTTATCATGTCCACGTGGACACCTATATATCTTTAAAATACACTATTAAATAATGAATGAGAGTAATAGATCCTACCCAAAGTTTGAGATTATTACAATAATTGCGATTAAAAATCGAATATATTTCAAACTTTTTTTTTTAATATATAGAAAGACTGAAAATATCAGCAATCCCTTTTGAATAAATATATATGAGCCATATGGAATTGAAGCTCAACCTTATCGACATCTTAACCAATGATCTAATTCAAAATAAGCAATTTTGAGTTAAAAGATATTCTCACATAAACAGTTTGGAATAATTTAATTTATATTTTAAGCCAAACACACATACAACTTCTTAAAAGAGATTAAAAATTAATGAGTGGACATCAATTTTCTTGAAAATATAATAATTTTTTTTTTGAGATTTTCGGCATGAAAAATATAACCGACGAAAGTACTTTGATTTTTTTCTTAAATATTTAATTAAATTAAATAATACTACGCAGTTTATTTTTTTTATATCATCCAAGCTATTTGAATTTAATGTAAATACTCGCTTTCTAATTTTTAATTAACTCAATACTGATAAAAAAATCCATCTACAATATGGATAAAAAAACTTGTGGGATACAGATAGAAATCTTTGTTCCGCCACGAAGGGATTATCTCTACAAGGTAAATATACTGGGGTACATATAGAAATAATTTGAATGAACTGACAGTATATTTTTTTCCTGACTAAAAATATACTTATATGAGGTCCCAGGTTCAAAACTCAGTAGAAACAAAACATACTAGGTGATTCTTTACATATATCGTATCGTTGATATATTGAGTTACATAGTCCTTGTTGTTGGTAAGATGTGGTAGGTATCTCATGAAATTCATCGAAATGGTGATAGTCTGATAGGTATGTCATGAAATGTGTTGAAGTGAGCGAAGACTGGTCCGAACAATAAATAAATAAAAAGTACTAATATATATTATATAGTTTGGTAAGTATTATTTATTTTGTTTATAAGTAAGTTATCAATTACGTACTTGTGATCCTCCATTCGTACACAATCTTCTTCTTCTTTTTCATTTTTTGGGACATAAAAAGTCATCAACCAAATTAAAGATTATTGGAGACAAAATTATTTGTCGTTTGGAAATTGCATTTGAGATATATAGTAGTGTTGTGTCAACAAATTCATTTAAATCACTTTACGGAAATTTTTTCTTTAAAAAAAAGACTGCAGAGAAGTATGGTTTCAGCTTTTCAATGTCAATTCACGAGAAAATGATCAAAATGATCCTTAATATATAATGGTTAAATTATTTTGATCTTGTATATATATCATCTTATCTAAATAGTCTTTAATATATACAAAATCATGATCATTTTAGTCTTTAACCCTAAAACTAACCAAAAAGATTAAAAAAATCTGTTAACTTTAACAGTGGGTCCCTTGGAATTGAGACCCTTCGTCCTCAATCTGCTCTTTCACCATTAAAACAAGCACACCCTTTTCCTTAGCTTTTTTCTTTCACCATTTGAAATCTGAGGGTAACCCGCAATCGCGCCTGGGTAGAAGTGAACTCATAACATTATGCGATATGCTCAACTTAGAAGGCATTGAAGAATGATAGATTTTCGATAATCTGTGTGAATAACCAATTGAGGACATCAAAGAAATTCTTACTATATTTATTTCCAGACATAATTCAAAGTTGTATGATATTCTCCTCAGTTTTCTTTTTGTTAGTCAAATTATATGAATTTTGACTAACATTTTAAGATATATATTTTTCATCTTATTGATATGAAAAAAGTTGTAATTTATAGTACTTTTTCTATAGTTTTTAAATATCTAAAATTTTATTTTAAAATATCAAATAAATGTAATTTAATTTAAATTTAAAAGTTAGTTAAATTGCTCTGGAAAACACAATAGATAGAAGAAGGACTAATCAACACCCGACGAAGGCTGGAAGGCGCCGTGAAATGTGCCTTCCTGCTCTTGCGGCGGGAGGAGGATACTCTTGGATTGTACTTCATCTCTGCAAATGTGGCCGGTAGAGATCACAAAAAAATAAGTAGTACTATTTAATACTAGTAATTGAAATTGTCATAAGAAAATGAGATGTCTTTACAACTGTAATGCACGAAATTTATTAGAAAAATGTGAGATAATAATTGTCAAATATAGACCCATGGGTTGAGGATTGGTAACTAGTGATAGATTGTGATTACACAAGTTATACCGAGAAATACTTAACATGAAATTATAAACAAATTCTTGAAGTATTACAAAACTAAATCTCCGAAGACAACGCATACAGTAAACTCAAATTACAGTTGTGATTAGAATTAAACAACTCAGCTGCAGCCAAAAGGAGAAAAAAAAATAGTAGTAGTAATATTCAAACACATGTTGTTAAGAAGTCTTTCTTTAATCTCTAGAGACGAGACAGAACAAGAATCTGCTCATGATTTTGATTGTATGCTCTAGGCATTTCCCTTTTGCTTGTTTGATCAGACACCACAAATGTCTTTGCTACTGCTCTCAAATGATTCTTCTGCACTTTCCCTGTTCCTGTTTTGGGCAATTCATCCACAAATTCAACTTTCTTTGGTACCATGAATCCCGGCAAGTTCTTCCTACAGTGTGCTATGATGTTTGATTCTTTCAAGTTGGAGTCTTTCCTCGATATAACAAAGGCACATGGACTTTCACCCCACCTTGGATGTGGCATGGCCACAACAGAGGCTTCTACTACATACGGATGTTTCAGTATTGCACTTTCTACTTCTACGCTGCTAATGTTCTCTCCACCTGATATGATCACATCTTTGCATCTGTCTTTGATTTCCAAATACCCATCCGGATGAATCACTCCCATATCCCCTGTGAAAAACCAACCATTCTTGAATACTTGTGAATTTGCCTTTTCATTCTTTAAGTACCCTTTCATGATGCTGCTTCCCCTCAGGCATATTTCCCCTGTTGTTTTCCCATCACGAGGCACACTTTCCATATTCTTGAAGTTTTTCACATCAACATCAGCAAGTGTCAGTATACCCAGACC
>JAJONZ010091291.1:0-22589 GCA_029582445.1 Solanum paucissectum
TAATACGATTTTCTATCAAGGTTATTGGTGAGTCCTCCATTCCGGGGACGTTGCTCATGATCTTTTGCTATGTATAAGACTTTTTCTTTTTAGTTATGATACGCTATGAGGCTTGTTTGGGGTTCCTTCGGGGTCCCCATTCGCCGGTCACGTCTAGGCCCTAGGCTTGGGTCGTGACAGTAATGAGCATGCATTATAGAATAAAGCTGAATAATATGCATAACTGAACATAGCATAAAACTAAGCAGTGATATAAGATGAGCAAGATATAATACTGAACACACTAAACATGAACTAACTAAATGCAATGACCAAGTTTATACATACTAAAACTGAATACTGAATTGTACCTGATAACCTGGTCAATACACTAGAATCTGATCGTGGGAGCTACTATTAACCGACATAAAAGCTCATGAGAAAAATGTGGAGTCCGATGTATACGCCCCATCGAGAGGACCAAATATACTCTGCCAGAGGTATAGAGGCATGCCTGGCGTGATCACTAATCTGATGCCCACAAAGGGGACTTAACCTATGGGGGCACATAGTTCTGGGACTAATGAGGGTGACTGACCCTATTCCAACTCAGTATTAAGTCTACTACAAATTGATTATGTAATTTACACATTATGACTGAATTTCTGTAATACTGGATAACTCAAATTACTGACAAGCGAACTGAAATTGCAACATTAATATACTGATAATGAGGCCTTCATAACTGGAGCATGTATAACTGAATAAACTAACCTAGCATGTGTAATTCATGAACTAAAATAACAACATAATTAGGGTTCTGCGGTTCAAGCAAGAACTAAGAAATAATTCCATGAAAAACATGATAATCTGATTTGGATTAGTCTAATAGCTGAATCACAATAATTTCTAACATTCAAGAAACCCTAAGTCTAGATAATATCAATGGACTCAAGAATCTGACTGAAATCTAGGGATCTAATAGGCGAAAGGAACCTACTAGTGAAATCCCACATACCAGGTGACAAATTTCACGGATACATCTTTCGTAGACCGAGCCACGGACCGTAGCTATGGGTCTATGGATTGGCACCTTGGGTCAATTTAGGACCTCAAGACCATGGAATGACCAGCGGTCCGTCGATCAGACCACGGACCATGGTCGAGGGTCCGTAGGTCGAGGCCCAGAATCGAGTCCTAGATGAGGAACCAAGGTCGGCCGGGATGGACCTTTTGTCGATCGACTGTCCGTCGATCGTGGTTTCGCGGTCAAGAGTTGGCAGTTATTTTAGGGACTTAATGGTCTTTTCTGGTTTTAATTAGAATTAAGTGGTGTAGTTTTGAATAAACATTGACTACCTATATACGGATTTTAGACCCCTAAACTCACTTAATTATGTCATTCTCTCAATTCCCAAAGAAAAACCCAAATCCACTCTCAAATATTCTCTCTCTAGATGTTTAAAGAAGAAGAGAAGATTGAAGCTAGGTGAAGATCATGTATCTCAATCTTCAAGATTTTGTGGGCAATGTGACTAAGGTATGATGGCGTTTCATCCATGGGGTCCTTCCTCCAATGGAGTCCCCTAGAATTTCCCCAATTGATGAAGAATTTCCCAATTCTAGTTAGGGTTTCTTCCAATGTTGTGTATTATGTTGAATGTTGATCCAATTGGTTGGATTATGATTGTTTATGATTGAATTAGTAGAATTACATATTTTTAGGATGAAATTACATGTACCCATTCCTATTCCATGATTTGATCTTGAATTGATATAATTGGGTTAAAGGTATGAAGGGAAACATTGTGAATTTAGATATATCCTTGTAGGATTGATGATTTAAAATGACATTGCTTGAGATTAGAGCATACTTGATGACCATGAGATCTATGGCTTTGAGAGTAAGGCTTATGATGCGAATTATTGGTAATTGATGTTATTGTTGAGGAAGGGATACTTCAAACATGAATTGCATAATTATGAATGTACAGATATGAAAGGATTACTCACATAAATGATTCAAGGTTTAAAGGATTGCTCCCCTAAAATTAATCTAGACTAAATTAGTGAATGAATTATGAGGCTAGAGTCGACAACCCTTGACCTCTATAATGAAGGATATGAGGTGATTTACCATACTCCTTAAAGTTGAACTAGAGGTGGTTCCTTATGTTCCTAATATGATGAATGGACATGGAGGCGAGTACCCATTCTCTTTATGAAATGATGTGGAGGCGAGTACCCGTGTCATATGATGTGATTGTGGAGGCGAGTACTTATGATCTTAAGGTAAGTAAGGCACGAGGGAAATATACATTAGCCATTGTAAGCTAGGCAATGAGGTGACTCCCCGTGTCTTTAAAAGTAAGTATGAACTATATGATTATGTGATGTAATGAAGATGTTTGACGTGGAGTGTTGCTAGATATCCCTTCCATGATGAAAGATTGACTAGAGGTGGATGACCCATCTCTTGATTATGCTTATGCCTTTATGTCATATGTTGACTAATGCTTATGTTTATGTTGTTTATGCTAGGCATCATATTTAGTATGTGATTTTACTAACGCATACTCTTGCCTACATTCTTATCAAATGTAGGGTCCGGCGTTCCCGATTCACACACTTGCGGCTAGGTTCCTAGAGGATCGTGAAGTGAAGCTTTGGTGAGTCATCACTGTATTCGAGGATTGGATCACCCTATTTGTTTTATGTCTTTCTCTTATGTTTGAGACTATTGTATGCGTTGTGTCCCAAGATTTTTATTTTCTTATGTTTAGATGATTTGAGACAATGTCATGTTTGACTTTCGCTTTCTTTTATAAAAGACTTTGATTGTATTGAAAAGTTTTAAATTTCTGCTCATTTCTATTGCTTTATGTTACGATATGCTAAGTGACTTGAATGAGGCCTCTCGGGGTCCTATACGCCTGGTTACATCTAGGGGTACCCCTAGCTCGTGACACCTACATCTAGAGTGTACCTCTGGGTCATAACAAGGACAGACTTACTTCCGATCCGGTGTTGACATTATCGGAATGTACGGATGGTTTTTTTGTTTACTATGATGGCTAAAGAGTTAGGCTAGGATGTGTGCTTAAGCAAAGTGAGAAACTCATTGACTATGGTTGAAGGAAACTTAAGATTCATGAGAAGAACTATCCTACCCATGACCTTGAATTAGCAGCGGTTGTTTTTGCCTTAATGATTTTGAGGCATTATTTGTATGGTGTACATGTTTATGTTTTTACCGACCATAAGAGTTTATAATATGTGTTTTAATAGAAGGATCTAAATATTCCCCAAAGAAGGTTGCTTGAGTTATTGAAAGATTATGATATGAGTGTTCTATATCACCCCGGTAAAGCTAATATGGGGCAGATGCTCTTAGTCGGTTATTTATGGGTAGTGTTGCTCATATTGAGGATGATATGAAAGAATTGTTTCGGGATTTTCATATGTTGGCCCGGTTGGGTTTTCAGTTAGTAGATTCTACCAAGGGTAGGGTCATGGTTCAGAATCGCCCTTTGTGGTGGATGTGAAAGACAAGTAAGGTCTTGATCCAATTTTTGTTGAATAGAGCAATGCGGTGCTTAAAAAGTCTGTAGAGACTTTCTCCCAATGGGGGGATGGTGTGCTTAGATATCAGAGTCGTTTGTATGTTCCTAATGTTGATGACTTGAGGAAATAACTCTTGTCAGAAGCCCATAGTTCTCGGTATTCCAATCACCCGAGAGCCACCTAAATATACCGTGATTCACATGAGGTCTATTGGTGGAATGGGATGAAGAAGGATACTGTGGAGTTTGTGGCTAAATTTGTTAATTGCCAACAAGTGAAGGCTGAGCATAAGAAACTGGGTTTTTTGTCTTAGTACATTAGCATTCCTACTTGGAAGTGGGAAGATTTGAATATGGACTTTATTGTTGGTCTGCCTCGCACCCGGTGACAACATGACTCGAAGTGGGTTATAGTAGATTGGATGATGAAATCGCCTCATTTTATTCCCATCAAATATTCTTATTCAGCGGAAGATTATCCTAAGTTGTGCTTGAGAGTAATGATAAAGTTACATGGAGTGCCTTTGTCCATTATTTCCGATCGTGGTACCCAATTTGCTTTTCAGTTTTGGAAGGCTTTCTAAAAGGGTCTTGGTACTCATATTAAGCTTAGTACAACATTTTATCCCCAAAATGATGGACAAGCGGAGCATACTATTTAAACTTTGGAAGACATGTAGAGAGCTTGTGTGATTGAATTTAAAGAGGTAATTAGGATGACCATTTTCCGTTGATTGAATTTGCGTATAACAATATCTATCACTCAAATATTGATATTGCTCAATTTGAGGTGTTGTATGGTAGGAGGTATAGATCTCTTATAGGTTGGTTTGAGGTGGGCAAATTTTCCCTAATAGGTCCTGAATTGGTACATGAGGCTATAGAGAAAGTTCGACTTATTAGAGAAACGTTGAAAATGGCTCAAAGTCGACAAAAGTTATATGCTGATGTGAGAAAAGAAGATCTTGAGTTTTATGTTCATGATTGGGTTTACTTGAAAATCTCAACCATGAAGGGTGTAATGAGGTTTGGTAAGAAGGGGAAGCTAAATCCCCATTATGAAGGCTCATATCAGATTTTGAGACATGTTGGTAAGGTTGCTTATGAACTAGAATTGTCTAATGAGTTGGCATCGGTGCATCAAGTTTTCAGTATCTCTATGTTAAAGAAATGTGTTGGAGATCTGACTTCTATAGTTCCCTTAGAAGATTGGGAGTTAAAGAGAATCTTCCTTATAAAGAAGTTTCAGTTGAGATTTTAGACCGGCAAGTCAAGAAATTGAGGAACAATGAAGTTGCTTTTGTGAAAGTGTTATAGAGGAATCATTTAGTTGAGGATGCTACTTGGGACGCCGAGGCCGATATGATGTCCCAATATCCTCATCTCTTTCCTTCTACTACTACTCTAGCTTGAGGTAATGAGTTCCTCATGGGTCACTCTTTTGGAGTCATGTGTTTTAGATATTTCCATGATTTCCTTATTTATGCATGGCAGCCAAAGAAGGCCTCTCAAATATTGAGGCGATGCAATTCACGCGGATAGTTTCACGAAAAAAAAAAATTCAATTCCTTTTGGATTTGGATTTCTAATTTAATTTGGACTCAATTATTTTATTTAGGGTTTCTATATCAATAAATAGGGCATGAAAAGTTATTCTTGAAGAGGGCGAAGAACCAAGAAACAATACACAATATAAATTTTCTTCTAGCTTAGGAACTTTGGAAGAGCCGCCATGGAGGCCGGAGAATTGTGGTTTATTCTTTCTTCTCCTTTGTTATTTATTTGTATTCGTGATTAATAAAAGATAGTTTATCTATTGTTCTTAACTTTTTATGAATAACACAAGCATATTTATTTTTTTAAAATTTGATTGTGTTTTTGAGATAATGAGTAGCTAAATTTTATAACTAGGGTTGTGGAAATCATAAGCGATTAACAAAGTATGAATAGTAACTAAGCAATTCTTCAATAGTGTTATGCATGCATTGATAATTCTTTCACTTAGAGTCCTTTTACCGAGTGCATGCGTTAGAACTCGCCTCATTACTACTTGCCGGATCAAGGAGGTAATTAATGAGAAAATAAGTATCAACATAGATTTAGTGTGATACTATCTAATAGAATTAATGTTGATTGGTGCGAGGGTGAAAACTAAGTCATACATTGATGTGACGTCTAATATGAGGTAAAGGTAAGGGTTAGTAAATTATACACACGTAGCCGGACCAAAGTGCGGGGTGAAATTCTCTAGATGCCGGACCAAGGATTTAGAGATACCTAACTTATCACTTTGCATGTAATACACTAGGAGAGGATTGTTATTACTAGGATTACCGCGTTATAAGCTTATGGGGAACACATTCCTAGTTATTTTTAATAATCTGAATATAAATAAATATTTAGTTCAAAGCTATTTTTATTGTTTTTATTTTATTTCTTTTTAAATCCCCCCATTGTTATATAACGACTATCAATTTAAATATTTGTTATTGACAATATTCTTCCATATTCTCTGTGGGATCAACCCCGACTCATAGTTGGGTAAATATATTGCATACGATCGTTTATATTTCTTTTCAAGAAGTATATTTGGACGTTATAACATGTTCATGAAAGAGTTATATTTTGAGAAACAAAATGAGTTAACTTTATTGATCTCTACATGTTTCTGTGCATACGAGGATGAATTGCATATAGACAATATAATATGATATTTTGAACATGCTTTAGCTTGGAGTTTATGTTTCCTCCTCGGATATGTGCATTTGAGTATGAGTTGCATATAAATTTCATAATATGAAGATATGAACATGTTTTAGCATGGAGTTGAGGCTTTCTCCTTGGAAAGATCCATTTATGTGATTGCATTCTTATTGGGCTGCTGGTTCCCGTGTTCCTTGTGGTGTTTTAAATATGTCCTAGCTTGGAGTTGATATTCCTCCTTTGTTGTGTATATTTTGATGATGTTGCATGCATGATGGGTTGCTAGTTTAGAGTCCTTTTCTTCTTGTCATGTCTAAAATCTCATTCGGGGACAAATGACCCCAAGGTGTAGGTAATATAAGAACTCGGATCCCAAAAGATGGAAAATGCTCACTTGGTAGCTCATTCGGCGAAGTAAGCCAAGAACGCCTAGTTGACTTTTGGCTTGGATCCAGAGTCCAGTGTTCTAGAAATTCAGGCGAGCTAAGTTGAGCTCGCCGATTTGTTTGGCATGTCGCCAATGTTTAATCCCCATCGTCTAATTCGCTTCATCCATGGGTCGACTTACTGTAAATTTTGGTGAGCTTAAGTCTCACTTGGTGAGTCGTCCAGTGGCCTTTGGTGAGCTCTAGTATGAGTTGCTTTTAGAATTTAAGTCGGGATCTTAAAAGTCTTTTAAAATTATTTTAATTATATACTACATCATTTTACCCTACATCTAAAGACCTATGTAAGCATTTTATCGCCAAATTTCCCCAATTTGAGAACTACTCTCTCAAAAATCTAAAAGAAGACCAAAGTTCTTCCTCTCCCAAATATTTCTCTCTCTAGAACTTGAAGAAGAAGAAAAAGGAAAAAGAGGAGGTGGAGGAGGAGGAGGAGAAGGAGGACGTGGAGAAGAAGAAGAAGAAGAAGAAGAAGAAGAAGAATAAGAAGAAGAAGAAGAAGAAGAAGAAGATGATGATGATGATGATGAAGAATAAGAAGAAGAAGAAGAAGAAAAGAAATCATGATTTGTGAAAGGACATTCTCAAATATAGGATTCTTAGTGTTGAAAGGTTTTCTCAACTAAACTATGAATCAAATATTGTATGAGCTATTCCAATAAGACTTAGCTTGGATTGGTTAATAAGTTGTACCTTTCCATGGATGATACTATGACTAGCATGGATTGGATACCTAATTGTACCTCTCAATGGATGATGCATTTTTTAGCTTGGATTGGTTACTAAGTTGTACCTTTTCATGAATGATACTATGACTACCTTGGATTGGATACTTAATTGTACCTCTCCATGGATGATGCATTGCTTAGCTTGGATTGGTAGGAATGATACCTTTCCATGGATGTCATAATGACTTAACTTGGATTTGCAAGATGATGTGGCCTTTCAAGGATAATGACTTAGCTTGGATTAGCAAGATGACCTGCCCTTCCATGGATAATAAGAACAAGTAAGAAATGACTATTCAGTGGGAATTATGCTTAGCACCGAGAGGGATATGTAGGATCTCTCGTTAGTGGAGACTGTGTTTCTAGAAGAAATCTCTTATTCCTTACATATGTGCCCCCACAAAATGATTGTCTAGATAAACATTAGCTAGTGGATCCAAAATAGCTAGAAGTTCATGGTTTGTCCTTGGAAAGTCGTACACCCCTTTTTGGTGTGGGGTAAACACCGGATTCCAAGTTGACAGCTCACATGGTCTTATATGTCGGTTAAGGCTACTTCCCACAAACAATTAAGGAAAGTTATGATGAACCAATATTACTTCAAGGAAGTACCGTTAGTATGTTTTAAGATGATGTTCACTTTCATTGATCAGGGTTGTATGACTTATGGTTTCTAACTATCAAGATGCATGTTTTAGCTTGGTCATTACTTATTCATGAAAAATTCATTTTAGCATGTTTTAAATGTTTATGCGTAGCTATCATACTTAATACATTGTTTTGTACCAACACATATTGTTGCCTACATTTTTTCAAAATGTAGGGTCCGATATTCAGTGTTCTCAGTTTCGTAGCTAGAGGTTGACTTGGTTGATTTCCCGAGATTTGGTGAGTCATCATGCTTCGAGGAAGGATTTATATTGGTTTCAGTTTATGTCTTACTTTCAGTGTTGGACATGATGTATGGGCTAGGCCCAATTTCATTCTATTGTATTAGATGGCTATTGAGACAAAGTGTTTCGACTTTCGCTTTACTTTGATGAAAACTATCAGACTTGAAATGTTGTTTTACTCTCTCATATTCTGTTTCCTACATTATGAATGCTTAGTGGCTTGTATGAAATCTCTCGAGGTCATATAAGCCATGTTACATCTTGGGAGAACCCCTGGGCTGTGACAAAACAACTGCAATAGGATCACTATAGGACTTTTGTTGGCTCGGGCTAGGGAGTTGAACATTTTGTATATGAGTGACTAAATTACCTTAGTTCTTTTAAATTTCTTATTAGCACACACCTCTTATTTGAGTAGTTCAAACTTAATTTTCTTCAGCACATCTAGTACCCACAACATTTCTTTTCTTCTTTTCTTATTCTCTTTATTTTTGTTTTTCATTTCTTTTTTTGTAACTACCATTTACTTGAATCATTCAAACTAGACTCCTTCAAACATGGATTGTGGTTTCGTGCTGACGAGTCTGAGATTTCCACTCATTTAGGGCTTTCTTTTGATAGTACAAGTGTCCTCAAATGCCTATTTTATGCTCTGAACTGATGTTAAAGTGTTGATTTGCAGCTATGAAGGCTAAGGAGCAAGGCAAGGACACTATTGGCAAACAAGAATTAACAAGCTGAAAAAGTGAAGAAAAGTGATCTTGGTGATCGCGAAGACCACTCAACGAAGCGCCAAGTTGTTCTTTAGTTCGCCCAAAGTTCCAGCATGCCAGTCTAGGGGGAGAACCAACTTGGCGACAAGAATGGGCAGTCGGTAAATCGCCGAATGACTTTCCAATGGAAACCTTGATTGCCCAAAGTTACAGGACCTGGAGGACTGATGGCCAATGCAAATTAGCGATGGACGGGAGAAAAGGGTGTATCACCGACCAGTTCGTCTAGGCGCGACTTAGTTTTCCCAATGGCTTTTGAGTTTAAAAATTGGACAACTATAAATTGAAATTTTAAATAAAGAGTGGTGAGTTCTGATCCCCAAATTTGAGAGTTATAGCTTTCTCTTAGTTTTTGAGTTTCCATTTTAGACTTTGAGAATTTTTAAGCTTAACTTTGAGGATTTTCAAGAGGGTTTTTGAACTTAATCAATTTCGAGCATCGCAAAGGGTTGAAGTCTTTTACCGAGCTGATGGCTTATCTAGTTGGTAATTGTTTTTATCTTTTTATGATGTTTAGCTAAAACCCCAATTCTTGGGGTGTGATCATGTGTTTATGGGTTGAATTAGTTTATCAGTATTGTTATTTACTAATTTAAATGCTTAATTGAAGTGGGTTTAATCATTAGTTGTGTTTTAATCTATGAATTGTAGTTGCAAATGTAATTCTAACTTAGATTTTTGGGCTTGCTTCAGAAAGAGGTTTTAGAACCAAAGCTTTCGATTAATGATTGTAGTTGTTGGGTTGATATGGGTTCAGCTCGAAAGAGTGAATCTTAAACTCGATTCTACCTATCTAGCTCGAGAGAGTAGGTGTATTAAGGTTTTGGGCTATTTATATTGATAAGCTTGTTGAGGTTCGAGAGAACTCATTTGAATCGTAGAAGTTGTTCGAGAGAAAGCTATTACACTTATAGTCTAGCCTACACTCTAAGATTTAGCAATTTATTAATAATTTAAATTACCCATATAGCAAAATTGGCCTATAATCGATCACATCCTGAGAATTCCTCTCCATATTGTTGTTTTCGTAGTTTTCATATTTGTCTTAGCAGTTAATTGCCAATCCAAATCCCCCATCTGACATTCATTGTCAACCCCTTAGACTTGTTTGTATGTTTTCGATAATTTCTATTCCTATAACCGCTTAGACTACATTTGTACTTCGTAATTTAATTCGAACATTGTACCACTCCCTGTGGGTACGACCCCAACTCTTCGTTCGGTTTAATACTAAAGAGCGATGGTCTACACCTAGAATTTGAAGTTGTGTAATCTGAGTATTAATCAAAATGGCACTGCTGCCGGGGAGTGGTGTTGTTTAAAATTCTATTATTGAAGTTGAATTGTGATCTTTTTGTGTTATAGTTCAATCGACCCACTTTGTTGGTTGTGTTTGTGTTTGAATAGAAGAAATGAGCATGAACGGAAGCAATCGTAATCAAATTGGCCACCGGGAACTTTAATAATGTTAATGACCCTATCCAATTGGGTGGTGTTAAGTCTATATGTCTTCCACCTGCTGAAGGGAACATTGTTTTTCATGTCACTAGCACAATGTTTCAGCTCTTACAAATATAAGGATTGTTTGGAGGGATGGCTCATGAGAATCCCCATGAGCACATTAAGAATTTCATCGACGTTTGTGGACCGTTCTCGTTCAAGAACATCTCCGAAGAATCAGTCCTTCTTCAATAATTTCCATTTACTTTTATGGGAGAAGCCACCAAGTGGTTAGCTAATCTCCCCCGGAACTCCATTACCACATGGGATGGGCTTACCGTAGCTTTCTTTGTGAGATACTTTCCCCCGTCAAAACTTATGACGTTGAGACATAGTATTAAAGGTTTTAAAAGGTTGGAAGGTGAACCAATCCACGAGAATGGATGAGATTTCAAAAGTTGATACTTCAATGTCCGACCCACAGACTTCCAAGAAACGTGTTGCTACGATACTTCAATAGGAGTTTTGATTCAGTGAACAAGGGGATTGATGATCAACTTGTTCTCGGAGGAATAATGCAACAGACCTATGAGGTAGCGTCTCAACTTCTTGATGGCATGACCAAGATCAATAGAGCATGGTACACTCGTGAAGACCAAGTGTCTCATCTTACTTTTAGAATGACAAAAGAGCAAATCGAGAATGATCATGAGAGAGACCAAAATATGGCAAATATGATGACCCAGTTGGATGTCTTGGCGAAAAATGTGATGGGTTGTGAGTTGAAGACTATAAATGTTGTTGGTATTAGTGGAGCAAACCCCGATGAAGCACAATTGCATGCGATGTACAATGAGGAAGTGAACTTCCTTGCAAATCAAGGAGGAGGGTTTCGTTCAAACTATCCAAGGATGGCTAGAAATCCAAGTTAGAATAAAGATAATGGATGGAGAGATCGTGATAGGGAATGGCATGACCGTTATGCTACTTGAAAGGAAAGAGACAGTGAAAAGGAACGATACGTCCCACCTCATGAATGCCAAAAGCCTAAAGAGCAAAGAGCTGACCAAGAGAACTTCCGTACGGAAGACATGCTTGCACGCATTCTCAATAATGTAGAAGGGTTAGAAAAATTGTTGAAAGAGATGAAGTAGGACGTCTCAACTCTCCATCAGACCCTGACTTCTCACTCAATCTTTATGAAACAGCTGGAGACATAATTGGGTCAAATCTCGACTGATTTAAATCCAAGGAAAAAAGGAGGGTTGCCTAGTGACACAATGGCAAACCCCAAAATGAAGCTTGAATTGGTATTTTCGTTGTGCAATGACGTTAAATAAGGCGCTTCTTGGGAGACAACCCAAAGTTTATTACTTTCATTTGTGTTGTTTGAATAATGGGTGTTGAATGTGCAGGTTGAAAAGTTGAAAATTTTAGAGAGTTGCAATTAGGTGAGCCAAAAGCTTAATTAGTGACTCGCCAAATAGGTCAGTGAGCTCGACTTTGTCCGCCATTTGAGCCCCCAAATTACTGGGAGTTCTGTAAAACTCGGCGAGCAAAAATACAATTCGGTGCGTCACCAAGTAGGTCGGCGGGGGCGACTTATTCCGTCGACTGGCACGCGATAGAAAAGGTTTTAAATGGGCCAAATGATTTTAAATTCAAAAATCCTTCACTATCTCACCTTTTCAATGTCCGCACTTTCACTCCGATATTATCGTTGTTGTTCTTTTGCATTTCTACTCTCGTTTTATTGGGATCTTTGTTTGGAATTAACTTTAGTGTTACTTTGCTGCCTAGCTTTACAAAAAAATCGTCATAAAAGGTTGGTTTTCCGAACCCCAAACTAAATTATTGGTTGATATCAAATGCTTGTTAAAATGTCGTTGAATATCGTTGGATAGTGTAGGAATTAGTGCTGAAATGATCAAAAAATGGTTGATTCTTGTGTCAATAGTTGATTAAATTGTTGGGTTATGTTGATATTGTGCTGGGTCTAGCGGGGTGAAGTAACCCCAGATTGTGCTAATTGTCGAAAATTTACCGATGATAGAGCAGTTGAAGTCATTCTTAAGGGCAAAAGACGTCAATTGACCAATTTTGGCTAAATCAGGAGAAGTTTGAGCACCCCAAGGGCATGGGTCTTATGGGTTTAGTGTCAATTGCGTGTTTCGATGTTTAATTTTGTTGTCGTGGGCTGCGAGTATCATTTTGAAGATTAGGTGAAAAACTGGCACAAAGAACTATTCGTCCAGCTAGGTCGAGCTCGCAGAGTGGTTCGGTGGTTCACCTATGTACCTCTAGATCACCCATTATTTCTCTATTTTGTGGGTTTGAGTGCTGTAACTTTTGGCGATATGCCTGCGCTCACCGAGTTCACTTGGTGACTCGCTGAAAGTATCTTTTGATCGCCCTTCTCTGTCGTTTTCGACTGAAACTAATCTTTCACTTTCGGCGAGCTACTTCTAGATCACTGAATTGTCTTGGCGATCCATTGAAAGGCCCTGGACATCGCCGACCAACTTTGAATTTTGACAAATTTTGAGCTTTAACTTTCGGCAAGCCCAACCTGACTCGCCAAAGTGGTTCGACGATTCTTCTTGCAGTTTATTTTCTGAAAAAATTCTTGACTTTTTCTAAGTGTTTCTACATTGTTTTGCAAGAATGGAGAGACCCAAAGTCACTGGTAAAGACATGTCACCTCAAAAGCGGGCACGTGGAGTTGTTATTGATGAGGAACTAGGTGATTCCCGGGATAAGGCTAAAAAGCTACCTCAAAAGGTAGGTAAATGCAGAGGAAAGTTGCCCGTGGTTGTTACACCAGCGGAGGAGAGCTCCGATAGTGAGGGCGTTTACACCACACACCTCACCACCTGAGGCAATGAGGATGGCTCCCAGAGTGACTCTCAGGATTTTATCTCCAAGCCTAAGAATGACCAGTTACTGCAGGCCAGGAGAGCGGATATACGCTCCAAATTGATGAACGATCCGTAAAGGATCCCAGTGCCTCCGATACCTGCCCCTCCAGCTTCAGCTCCAGTGCCTCTTCCAGTATGGACAATAGTACAGGCACAACCTATTTGGGGTCCTCCTTCCCGGTTACGCAACCGACTAAAGGCTGAGGGTTTGAGGACCATTCTTGACAAGAAGAGATTGTCCACATACGATGTGGTGGAAAGGCATCCAGAGGTGTGGAACACACTATAGTTCCATAAGTTTGATTTTCACCAAGCCATGGGGCCCCTACATTTGTACTTGGGTCCAAGAGTTTTATTCGGCTTACAGAGATTTGGCTCTGACAGGGAAGAAGAAGACTAGTGCCTTCAAACCGATAGATTTTGTGACAGTTCGCAGCAAGAAGGTTAAATGTCATTGTTCTGACATCAATGAGGTACTGGGTTGCACCTATAATTTTATGCACCAGTACATTGATTTGGTCCAGAAGAAGACAACGGAGGACCTTAAGGGTTGGCTGGCACCCCTCATCTCCGATTCCACCCCGTGGTGGGTAGAGGCAGGTGCACGGATAGAGAAAAAGAACGTTAACATGGCTGCCATATACTGGTTTGGGTTCATCAGCAACACTATTATGTCATCCTATAATGAATCCATCCCCATACACCCCTAGTCAACATGTTTAGGGTCTATCATTGATCGTCATAAGTTGAATCTGGGGCTACTTATTGAGAAGGAGATGGACATAAGGGCCAAGCAGCGTCAAACTTCACTTACGTTCCCGGTACTGATCACA
This sequence comes from Solanum paucissectum, assembly GCA_029582445.1. Taxonomy (NCBI): domain Eukaryota; kingdom Viridiplantae; phylum Streptophyta; class Magnoliopsida; order Solanales; family Solanaceae; genus Solanum; species Solanum paucissectum. The sequence continues at coordinate 14,277 of JAJONZ010091291.1, forward strand.
AAATTGTGTAGATGGGGTCATGTCTCGACATCTAGTGTATTAAGGACGACTACCAACAGGATGAGGCTGAAAGGAGGAGTGCAACACCGGTGGATACATCCCTAGAGGTCGACATTGATATTTTACCTACAGAGGCAGTCATGCCTAATCAGGCTAGTGGGCCCTCAGGTACATCTGGACCTTCCTTTTTTGAGATTCTGACTATATATGTTGCACCCCCTCCCACTCGACCTTCTACTGCTACTTTTTCTACCTCCCGACCTCCTATCACCCAGGCGATGCTTTACAAGAGGGGCCATTTGGCCCAATCTGCTAATGTCCGTGCCTCCTGGGTACAGGCCGCTATTCCTGGGATGAAAGAGAGGGCTATTACTACATCCTTAGCTCCCATTAGGGATGATATGAGAAAGTATGGTGTCCAAATTAAGTGCCACAAGTTGGCGTTAGATGCCCTTACTGTGAGGGTAGAGGAGTGTTAGAAGGGCCAGGGTGACACAAATGTTGTCACGGCCTTGAAGGCCGACATTGTTAAGCTACGTAGAGATGTGGATGACCTGAAGTCCACTAATTTGTCTATGTTCTTTTGCACTGTGGAGATCTAGATGTACCGATCACCGATGTTGCAGCTTGTTCTGATGTCCCTCTGACTATTACCAGAGATGAGACTATAGCTGATGATTTTGCTGATGAGTACAAGGTTGAGACAAATGAGAAGCAGCTTTGTGATCGTGAGGAGACAGTTGATGAGTCCACAAATTAGACTCATTTAGGGCTTTATTTTGGTATGAATAGTGTCCTCAAATGCTTATTTTGTCTAAATATCTGATGACAACTATTAAGTTTCAGGTATTTGAAGTTTTAGTGAAAGCATGGACACTTAGGCGCAAAAAGGAACAAAAAGGCTGAAAAGAACGAAGAAGTTGAAGCCTGAGCTCCACCGAGCACACTTGGCGAGTCACCAAAGGGACATATTCCACCCTTTGTTACAGTATGCAAAGCCCTGAAGAAAGAGGATAAAAAAGGCGATAAAACGAGCAGTCGGTGCTTCGCCGAATAGTTTCGCGAAGCAGTATTGTACCACCCAATGGTCCAGAACGTAAAGATGTTGAAGGCAAGCACGAAACGGTGTTGAGATAGAAGAAGGGCGAGTCGCCGAGTCATTCGACGAAATCGACTAACCGCACCGAATTATCCGCCAGCACTATTTTCTGAAGTCTATATATACTAAACTTAATTATAAATTTTATAGGAGTCGAACATTTATTTATTTTCTAGAATAGAATAGTACTTTTTAGGTATTTTCTTTCAAGTTTGGAGAGGGTTTTGTGGGAGACTTGAAGAAAGACGTATTTCATATTCCCCAAGTTGGAAGTGGGTATTCTCCATTCTTCTTCCTTTGGTTAAATTAAGGTTTAATTTCTTATACCCATTTGATTTCACTATCAAGTTAGGTGTATTTTGTTATATCTTGATGTGTGGCAAAAAACACCCATTCTTGGGGTGTGATTTAGCAAATATGTGTTGATATTATTGTTGGGTCTTGCTTGGTGATAGGTTAGATGTAGTTTAATGGTGATTTCACCTAGTGGTTGTGGTTTAACCTAAAGGGTTTGTAGTTGCAAATACAAAGCCACCCATGTGTCTTCGGCTTGCCTGAGAGGGAGGTCGTGAAACTAAGACCACTAGACTGATGGCCTAAGGAGTGGGTCGACATGAGGTTCAGCCCGAGAGGGTGAGCCCTAGTTCCATATCCTAACACTCAGGTCGAGAGAATGAGTGGGTTAAGGCGTAGGCTGGTTTTCATGCGGAAAATGGGTGTCCGAGAGGAACGCATTTGAAACGGGGTAAGTTGCCCGAGAGGGAACTTATTTTCATTTAAAGCTTAGCCAAGTCACCATTATATTACAAATTTCCTTTCAAAGGCATGTACCCAACTTCTTATCTCAACTTGTATTGCGGTCACACCCCAAGAATTCTCACCCATACTTGATTTTCTTGTTATTGTTGTTGTTTTTACTAATTGTGAGAAAACCCCCAAATCGATATTTGACACTTTTGTGTCACCCCCTTTAATTTACTATGTTTTTACCTACGACTAGTTAGAACTAAATTTTATTTTTTATTAATTCTCAAAAACACTCCCTTGGGACATGACCCCAACCTTTAGTTGGGTTACTATACTATCGACGATCGTAGACACTCAAATCATAGGTTAGTGTCGTTGGTCATGATAAGCATCAAAATGGCACCGCTGCCGGGGAGTGGCGTTGTTTGAGAATTTTTAGTTTAATAGGATTTCTGTTCTTCTTAGTTGTAATTTACTAACTTTACTTTTAGTTTTGTCTTTCCGTTAAGTTAGCCATTTAGATGAGCATGGTTGATCAGAGTAGTGGCAAATTGGTTGAAACCAGCCAAGGAGTCCAAAAGGACCTCACCTTATCACACTGGCATCTTAGCTAAACATCTTGGCCACCAAAATCTAAGAGGTGGAACTCCAATGCAATAGCAAAGGGAGGTACATACCCCCTCACGAGCGGAGGCAGTCTAGAGATAGGGAGAAAACTCGTGTCGAGGACACACTTCAAATCATCCTCCAAAAGATCCTCGATCAATACCGGGTATTGGAAGAAATGAAGGAGAATATCGAAGTGTTGAATCAAATGATCGGATCCCACTCTAGATCAATCCAACTAATCAGGTCACTCTTGAGTTTTGCAGTGCCTCATCTCCACCCAAACGACATATTGGGTCACCTAGTAATACTAGGGCTAACCCCAATAATAGAGAATGAAACAGAAATTGCGTCGTGCCGCGACGTTAACTCAGGCGTTATTTGGGAGGCAACCCAAAACCCCATATTATCTTATAATTAAATACTAGAAAAATAATAGTGTCTTAGTTTTTACAGATTGAAGTGTGGTAGGTGTCAAAGAGGTGCACAATGGCGAGCAGCGGACCTAATTGGTGAGTTGCCGAAGACACCGGCGATCAATGATATTTTGCCATTTGACTCAAGGTACCCTCTTAGACTAGAATCAGTAAGACTCGGCGAGCTCAGGAAGGTTTCGGCGATTCACCCACCTGATCGGCGACCCCGATGGTCACCACTGTTTGAACATCCACAACTGTTGAGAAGTTCTGTAAAACTCGGTAAAGTATAAATTTGTTTGGCAAAGCGCCGAATCTCCCAGAAGCCAAAGCGCTATCACCAAATGGGAACGAACAGGATAAGCTGCAAGCCAACACACAAAACGGTATTTGATTAATCACTCGAAAGTGTGGGTTGAAGATAGGCGAAGTGGAATGCTAAGAAAAGTTGTACATAGTTTGATGAATCACTTGAAAATGCACCAAACACCCGCAACATACCTTCTGCTTAACGCGACATCTGTTGAAGGACTCCAACTCAAAACAGCTACCTAACCAGGATTATATTCTAGCCCTATCTCTGTCTTTCTTTAATTTGACCTATGAATTATGATTATATATTTGAGGACAAATACCTTTTTATTTGTGGTGGGGTGAGGCTCACCTTTTGTGTACTTGTTTCAGATACTTGTGTTTTGTATATTTGGGTTGTTCTGTTTTATTTGTCTTTTTAAAACTGCTTTGAGATTGTTTGAGCTCGTGGCTCCGTTTACTTCTAATTGCAACATGATTTTGACCCCCTTCCGAATTTTTTTGAATTTTTCGCACATTTTTGCCACCCCTCGTGAAGTGAATGTGGTTGTTGTTTTGCAAAAATTTAAGTCTCAATTTCGATCAATACCGATGAGTTGAATAGTGCTTTCAATTGAACAAACATGAATGTACGGCTACGATGAGGCCAAATGAAGTTGCATAGACAATATGTGAACTCTTTGCATCTCGTTGTGATTATCCATTTATCGAATTGATTCTCTTGTAATAACTGTTGCACACTAGCGAAAGTGTATAGTCTTGTTTGACTTAAGTGTCGATGCCTTGCGTGATTAGCTTACTTTGAAACATGCATGAATAAACCTAGGATTTGCCATGTTAATCTGATTGATTTAGAAAGGTGTTCTCTTGAAATGATCTTAGGCAACTTTAAAGAGTGTAAGCCAAATTTGACATATACCTCTTTTGTTGGGTACCCATGAGTGTGTGAAACTCTTTTGAACACCCTTTGAGCCTTATCTTTCTTTGGAAGAACCTTGATAAACCCTAGACCTTACTTGACCCACTACCTATAATCCTCTTAATTTGTGATTTAATGAATAGACAACTTTGGCCAAAAGCGTAAGTTGGGGGTGTGGTGAAGAGGAAAAGGAGAAGTCAACAAGTGCAAGAAATAGTCCCCCCTAACCCATGGTATTCCATAAGTGGAAACCCTTTTAATTAAAAAAAAACTGTGGAATAAAGTACGAAGGAAATCGGATTTCCAAGCAATCCATGAAAGTGAATAAAAAGAGAACTTAGAAGCACTAGAAAAAGAATTGATAAAGGAAAATAGTGGAATGCCTTGAGAATACCACATCCCACGAAGAAAAATTCACTGAGCCTAAATGACCATACCTTTACACGCAGCCCCATTACAAGTCTTAGAAAGACCTATTTGATCTTGAGTAAACCAAATCGAAAGTCGATTGGAAAATAAGGGCAAACTTATGGGTGAAAACATGCATTGTGTTCCTCTTTTTGAGTGTGAGCGTTGCATCTGATTCCTGATCTTGAATTGATTAACCTCTGTGTGTGAATATGGAATCATTCTTCATGTGAGGGAATTTATATACTTTTTGTTGAGCTTGAATTTGCACAAGTAGCAAGTATTGTGGGCATGAGAATCTTTTGTAATGGTGTGTCACAACCTGAATCTTCGAGTACACAACTGATCCTTGCACAAGTAAATTGAGTCTTGTTGTGTGCATTCATGATTGAGTCTTGTGTAGCACTGTTTAAGACAACCTTTTTGAACGGCTGAACTTGAGTTTGCTTGAGGACAAGTAAAAGTTTAAGTTGGTGGTGTTGATGATTCCACAAATTGGACTCATTTAGGGCTTTATTTTGATAAGAATAGTGTCCTCGAATGCTTATTTTGTCTAAATATCTGATGATAACTCTTAAGTTTCATGTATTTGAAGTTTTAATGAAAGCATGGACACTTAGGCGCAAAAAGGAACAAAAAAGCTGAAAAGAATGAAGAAGTTGAAGCCTGAGCTCCGCCGAGCACACTTGGCGAGTCGCCAAAGGGACATATTCCTCCTTTTGTTTCAGTATGCAAAGCCCTGAAGGAAGAGGATAAAAAAGGTGATAAAAGGAGCAGTCGACACTTCGCCGAATAGTTCCGTGAAGCAGTACTATACCGCCCAATGGTCTAGAACGTAAAGATGCTGAAGGCAAGCACGAAATGGTATTGAGACAGAAGAAGGGTGAGTCCCGAGTCATTCGGCGAACTCAACTAACCGCGCCGAACTATCCGCTAGTACCATTTTCTGAAGTCTATAATACTAAACTTATTTATTAATTTTAGAGGAGTCGAATATTTATTTTATTTTCCAGAATAGAAGAGTACTTTTTAGGTATTTTCTCTCAAGTTTGGAGAGGGTTTTGTGGGAGACTTGAAGAAAGAAGGATTTCATCTTTCCCAAGTTGGAAGTGGGTCTTCTCTATTCTTCTTCCTTTGCTTAAATTAAGGTTTAATTTCTTATACCCATTTGATTTCACTATCATGTTAGGTGTATTTTGTTATATCTTGATGTGTGGCTAAAAACCCCCATTCTTGGGGTGTGATTTAGCAAATATGTGTTGATATTATTTTTGGGTCTTGCTTGCTGATAGGTTAGATGTAGTTTACTGGTGATTTCACCGAGTGGTTTTGGTTTAACCTAAAGGGTTTGTAGTTGCAAATACAAATCCACCCATGTGTTTTCGGCTTGCCCGAGAGGGAGGTCGCGAAACCAAGACCACTAGACTGATGGCCTAAGGAGTGGGTCGACATGAGGTTCAGCCCGATATGGTGAGCCCTTGTAACGCCCCTCAAAATGAAGTAGGATAAAGTAGAGCCTCACATGGGTTTTATGCATTAATAACTTGTTAAAATAATGAAGAATAGCCTTTTTAGTCAGTTTTAAAGAATTTGGAAGTCAAACGTCAAGGGAGAACCAAGACGTTCGGAAACTAGTTTTTTACGTGCTGGTGTGTTCTAGTATGTTGTTCATATTTTTATGTGTTGTTTGGACTCTAAAATCAGTGGAGGTGACCCTAGTGTCTTAATAAATGTTTTTAGGGTCAAAACGTCCGGGTACGACTCCCCGGGACCACCCTAAGGGTCCCCGAGGAGGACCCCAACCCTTGGCCGAGCAAGCTGCCAAGGAAGCTGGAAAAATGCTCATGGAGGGAGCATGTCCGCTTAGCGGACTAGCTCCACCAAGGGACAAATGGTTGGTCCGCGTAACGGACGTATCACAGACTCTTTTGTCTCGAAATTTAATTTCCAGAAACTTGCGGGAACACCTTCGCGTCGCGAACCTGTGCCCTGATGAAATCTGTGAAAATAAAACTCAAGTTTGACTTGTTTAAAAAGGTCCAACTAAGTGAGGGGTAGTTTGGGTACTTTGGGTTATTATTATTTTAAGTGTTTTTAAGTATTTTAACTTGTATATGGTATTATAGAATTCATTCTTCCAAATCAAAACCCCAAAGTTCTTTCTCTCTCTAAAGTTCTCTCAATTTCAAGGAAGAAGAAGGTGGAGAGCTAGGGTTTCAAATTGAGGATTTCTTTCACCAAATTTCGCTTAGATTTCATCAAGTGAGGTATGGTGGCTCTTGATCTAGGACTCATCTTCATCCTAGAGTTAATTTCAAAGTATTTTACAATGTTTTCAAAAAGTGACTAAAAGCTTGTTTTTGAATTCTATCAAGGGTTCTTGTATGAAAATGATTTGAAACGTTGGGATATGGGTTAATTGATGTTTGTTTGAGGTTTTTGAATGAAATACTCCATGAACCCTTGTCTTCTACAAAACCCTAAAATTTGCTATGAAGTGGGTCTATTTCTATAAATTCAAAGTTGATGGAGCTATGTTTAAAGTGAATTGTATAGATATATCTTGTGTTGTTTAATGTTTATTTATGATTAATTGTTGATAATGGATGAATTAAGGGTGGTAAGCCTTATGGGTGAAGTATTGGTGATTGCTTGGACTTTGGTGATTTTAGCTATGGCTTTGGATTATGGTAAGAAAGCTTGAACTCTCTTTATTGAGTTGGTTGTTGTTGGTAGATTGAATCCACCTTTGGTGGAAGTGTTATATCTTATTATTGTGTGGTATTATTGTGAATTGTAGCCATGAAGGCATTGGTGAAGTTGTTGTATAATGTTGGAATATTGTATTATTCTGAATTGAGGCCATTAAGGGCATTATATGAGTGTTATTATATTGATGTGTTATTATAAATATATGAGGCTATATGTAAAGTCCTATATGAAGCTATATGTAAAGTTTGTATGAAGCTATGATGTGAAGATGTTCTAATGGTATTAATGTGATATTGTGTAAAGTGTTATTATGCTAATGTGAAAGCATGTTTCTCTTGAAATGGTGATATGTGGTGATGATGGACTATGATGAGTCCTTATGAGATGATGTTGTAGCTCATATGCTAGACTTGAGTATCTTGTCTTGTGTCATGAAAGCTTGATTGTTTATGAATGTTTGGTTGGGCATTGACTTAGTAATGGAGCTCTTCCTATAAATGCTAAAAGAGGAATTCTAGGCCATGATTTGAATTGGTAGACTTAAGCATAGTGCCTTTTCATGAGTCTAACTTTCCTAAGTAAATGTATAACCTTGAAGGATGGGACTTAGGATGATGTTCCCTTCTTGAGTGAAATGATAGACTAAGAGATGGATGGAGCCGGAACGGCATGAGAATCTTTATCTAAGAAAGTCAAATGAGCTATCCTTATGAACCTAGATTGGCTATGACTAAGAAATGGGTCCTTTCTTGGGAAGAGGTACTATGGGTTGGTTGAACTAGAAAAGGAACCCTCTTTAGTACATATGTGATTGAATACTCTATGAAAACCAAGGCTAAGCACCGAGTGGATGTGGTTAGGATGGTGGCCTAGTTGAACAAGAGATTAGGCACAATGAACATCCTTGGACATCTCTTAAACCATGTGCCAACATGGGTTGCTTTTAGTTCTACCCTTGGCAAGTAGAACAACCTCCACGGAGTAGGATAGACTCCAGATTCCATACCTTGCTAGTGTGGTCTATGTCGGTTAAGGCCTATTTCCATCATGTGGGATGTGCACTCTAGTATTGGATAGGTTCTACAACGTGTAGG
>JAJONZ010091292.1:0-23666 GCA_029582445.1 Solanum paucissectum
TTGTGTTAATTGAGTTGTAAATGACGTGAATATGGTCTTATTTGTGAATGGTGACTTGAAATGTGGGGTTGTGCTTGTGGTTGTAAAGGTTTGTTAAATAAGGTCTCTAAAGCACACATTCCTTATAAATGTCTGTTGTGCATGTTTTCTTGCATGGTCATCATACTTAATACTTATTGTACTAATTCCATATTTCTCTATTGTTACAAGTGTAGGTGGTGGAAAGTGATGAGATCTTTTGAGGAAGCTTGGGATATCGACTCTTCTCAAGAAGCTTGGTATGTCCTCATATATTCGAGGACATAGTTGTTACCTTTCTTGTATTTCCACTTAGACATTGTATAAGACTTATATTTTGTTGTAAAGGGCCATGTCCCTAAGACGTTCTATTTGTGTCTAAGATGGTACATGAGACTTAGAAATTCTACTTCGTTACATTTGGAAGATTTTATGAGTATTATCAATTTGTTTTAAAAAGTGTTTCAATTCCTTACGGTTTTTATTACCGAATACGATGAATTAATGCTAAGAGGCTTGTATTAGACCTCCGAGAGGTCCAGTACGCATGTTACGACTTGGGGGTGCTCTCGGGTCATTACAATGGGAACTCCATATTTCTTTCCTTAGCATTTAACTTGTTTCTGTAACTTAAATGTCTTAGTATTTTGATTAAGTTGGTTAGTTAATTAGTATAAATAGTTCTCCCACCAGAGGGTTAGTGTGGGTGCCAATCACGATGATCTGGGTCGTGACAAAGTTGGTATCAAAACCTAGGTTCATTGAACTCGATATACCAAAATGAGTCTAATAGAGTTTTGCGGAACGGTACAGAGACGGCTGTACTTTTCTTCGAGAGGCTATAGGACTTTAGGAAATCTCTCTATTTTCTCTTGTCTCCTTTCGTGCTATAACTTGATTCCAATTGGTATCTGGCGATTCAAATTGGTATCTAACCTCCTTCACTCTTCTGTCCGCAGATGATTAACATTAAATTCAATGGCATCAAACACGTAGCTCCCGTCAATGCTCAGCTGAGGAATCTACAATGAGAAGTCGCGGTCGACGCAGGGGTAGAAGAAGAGCTAGGGGTAGAGGCTGAGGAAGAATGGCACCTACTGGGGATGAAGCACCTGTCGAAAATGTTCCCAGAAATGAGGCCCTTCTTGTTCATCATGAAGAGATAGAGGAGAATGTTGAGGTTGAAAATGTTGAGGAAGTTGGGCAAGAGGAAGAGGTACATGCTGAAACTACATGTATTCTTCCTTTGGACCCAGTGTTAGCTCAGTAGATCATGTCATTCTTGAAAGGGTTGGTTTGTCCTCGAGTGCTTCCCTCTGTTCAAGAAACTCAAGCTCCTACTAATCCCCCTGTTGCTATCACTACGCCCAAGGTGGGTGGGACTGGAGGTAATGATGCTTTCTTCCATCCTTTGTTGGGTTCTGTTATGACTGGTAATGAGCACGAAATGTTAATTAAGTTTTTGAAGCTAAATCATCTTGTATTTCTTGGTTATGAGAGTGAGGATGCTTCTGAGTTTATCTTAGACTGCTATGAGAGGCTTCATAAGTTGGGAATTGTCCATCAACATGGGGTTGAGTTTGTGACTTTTCAATTTCAAGGTGAGGCTAAGCAGTGGTGGAGAGTTTATATGGAGTGCAAATATTCAGCTTTCCCTCCACTCTCTTGGACCCAGTTTCATGCTCTATTTTTAGAGAAATATGTGCCTAAGACTTTGAGAGATCGCAAGAAGGATGAGCTCATGGCTTTAGAGCAAGGTGGTATGTATGTGGCTGCTTATGAGGTCAAGTTCCATGTTTTGTCTAGATATGCTACTCAATTGGTGATTACTAAGGAGGAGAGGATTCGTTTATTTATTAGGGGACTAAACTCTGAGTTGCAGGTATTATCTGTTCATATGACCTCTGCAGGGAGGAGCTTTAATGAGGTAACATACTTTGTTAAGAAAGAGGGTGAGGCAAGACGGTCATGCTAAGAAATTGGCTAAAAGGGCTAAGAACTCCGGTAACTTTCAAGGTTATTATTCCAAAGGGTCAGGAAGGCCAATACTTGCAGCCAGGCTAATTCAGTCCGCTATGCCCGCCTCTACAGGTAATTACTCAGGAACTCCATCTCATAATTTAATTCAGGATAGCCAGAGAGTCGCACCTTCGGCGGGAATCAGGCCATCTTTTGATCGTACATGTTACAACTGTGGTGAACCTGGGCATATGAGGAGAGATTATGCCCACCCGCGCATGATGGATTCCACGCAGCAGCAGCCTAGAGCAGTGGTACTCGCGGGAAATGGTAATAATGGTCGAGGACATCCATAAGGTGGACGAGGAGGTAATCAGCGAGGCCGTGAGGGTAGAGAGCGCAACCAGGCAGGGAATTCGCCTATCAAGATGATAGGGCTCAGTGTTATGCCTTTCCGGGCAAGAATAAAGCAGAGGCGTCTGACGCAGTGATCACATGTACTATTCTTGTCTGTGACTGAATGAATAATGTGATATTTGATTCGGGTTCTACTTATTCTTATGTATCCGTATGATTTACCTCAAAATTTGCTATGATTTGTGATATACTTAATGCCCCCATCCGTGTTTCTACCCCAGTTGGAAAGTCTGTCATAGTCACCCATGTCTATCGTGCTTGTCCTATTTTGTTTATGGGTTTTCATACTTGGGCTGATTTGGTGATTTTGGATATGACTGACTTTGATATAATCTTAGGCATGACTTGGTTGTCCCCCTATTATGTTGTGCTTAATTGTAATACTAAGTCTGTAACTCTAGAAATTCCGGGAAGAGAAAAGTTAGAGTGGGAAGGGGTGTACAAGCCTAGGCAAGCTAAGATCATATCCTTCATTCGGGCTAGGAAACTGGTAGGGCAGGGTTGTTTGACTTATTTATCTCATATTCGGGATGTTGAGGTTGAGTCCCCATCTATTGAGTCTACTCATTTGGTATCAGAATTTAGAGAAGTGTTTCCTAATGATTTGCCTGGTATGCCTCCGGATAGAGATATAGATTTCTGCATTGATTTAGAACCTGGTACTCGTCCCATTTCTATCCCTCCATATCGCATGGCTACGATAGAATTAAGAGAGCTTAAGGCTCAAATCCAAGAGCTCCTTGATAATGGATTTATTCGTCCTAGTGCTTCCACATGGGGTGCTCCAGTTTTGTTTGTTAAGAAAAATGATGGTAGTATGAATGTGTATAGATTATCGGCAATTAAATAGGGTCACTATTTGAAACAAGCACCCTTTACCTCGAATAAATGATATTTTTGACCAATTGCAAGGTGTATCAGTTTTCTCCAAGATTGATCTAAGGTCTGGCTACCATCAGTTGAAAATTAGGCCTGAGGATGTGCCCAAGACGGCGTTTAGAACCGGCTCTGGGCACTATGAGTTCCTGGTTATGTCTTTTGGTTTGACTAATGCGCCTGCAGCTTTCATGAGTTTGATGAATGAGGTGTTCAAGCTATTTCTTGATTCATTCTTCATAGTTTTTATTGATGATATTTTGGTCTATTCGAAAAGTGAGGAAGAGCCTGCCGACCATCTTCGTATTATTCTGGGTGTTCTTGGGAAACAAAGGTTGTATGCTATATTTTCTAAGTGTGAATTTTGGTTGACTTCGGTTGCATTCTTGGGACATGTAGTTTCAAAAGAAGGGTTAATGGTAAATCCTCAAAAGATTGAGGTGGTTAAGAATTGGGTTTGGCCTAGCTCTGTGACGGAAGTTAAGAGTTTTATGGGCTTCGCTAGCCACTATCGTCGATTTGTTAAGAGGTTTTCTTCTATTGCCACTCACTTGACAAATTTGACCAAAAAGGAGATATCATTTGAATGGACTGAAAAATGTGAGGATAACTTTCAAAAGCTCAAGACTCTCTTGACCACAACACTTATCCTAGCACTATCGGTGGAAGGTAAATATTTTATTGTTTATTGTAATTCTTCAAATTCTGGTTTGGGTGCTGTGTTGATGCAGGATAAGAATGTTATAGTTTATGCCTCGCGTCAATTGAAGGTGCATGAGAGGAATTATCCAACACATAATTTGGATTTGGCAGCCGTAGTGTTTTCTCTTAAGATCTGGCGACCTTACTTTTATGGGGTCAAGTGTGAAGTATTTACTGATCACCATAGTTTGCAGCATGTGTTCACCCAAAAGGATTTGAATTTGAGATAGAAAAGGTGGATGGAGCTACTCAAGTATTATGATGTGACCATTCAATACCATCTGGGTAAGGCTAATGTAGTAGCAAACGCTTTAAGTCGAAAATCGGTGAGTATGGATAGTTTAGCTTGCTTGAGTGTAACTAGGCGACCTTTGGCTAAGGAAATTCAGACATTGGAGTCTAAGTTCTTGGGCATCTCAGAAAGAGGTGGGGTGTTAGCTAGATTTGAAGTAAGGGCCATGTTTATGGAAGAGATCAAGGACAAACAATTTGAGGATGAAAATTTGAATGAACTTAAGAAGAAGACCACTCTTGATGCGGAAGGTGCGCTCAGTTTTAAAGAAAGGATTTGTGTTCCTCAAGTTGATGACTTGATTCAGAAATTGTTGACAGAATCCCATGGTTTGCGATATTCCATTCATCCAGGTGTGACCAAGATGTATCGAGATTTGAAGAGAATTTATTAGTGGTCGGGCATGAAGAAGGATATAGCGGAGTTTATGGCTAAGTGTCAAAATTGTCAACAAGTGAAATATGAACACCAAAGCATGCAGGTTTGCTTAAGAGAATGCCAATTCCGGAATGGAAGTGGGAAATAATAGCTATGGATTTTGTGGTTGGTCTTCCCAAGACTTTGGGGAAGTTTGATTCTATTTGGGTAGTGGTTGAAAGATTGACTAAGTCAACCCATTTTATTCTGGTAAGAATAGATTATAATGCTGAACAATTGGCTAAGGTGTATGTGAAGGAGATAGCGAGGTTGCATGGGGTGCCCATTTCTATCATCTCAGATCGTGGTATGCAGTTTACCTCCAAGTTTTGGAGGAAATTACATGATGAATTGGGCACACAACTCACTTTTAGTACAACTTTCCATCCATAGACGGACCGGCAATCCGAGAGGACTATTCAAGTGTTGGAAGACATGTTGAGGGCATGTGTGATTGATTTAGGAGGGAATTGGGATAAGTTCTTACCTTTGTGTGAGTTCTCTTACAATAATAGTTATCACTCCAGCATTGATATGGTACAGTTTGAGGCATTATATGAGAGGGGATGTAGATCACCCATAGGATGGTTCGAGGATGGATATGTGAAACCTTTGAGAGTTGATTTAGTGAAAGATACTCAAGATAAGGTGAAGAGCATCCAAACTAAACTCTTAGCAGCCCAGAGTAGACAGAAGAAGTATGTAGATCATAAGGTGAGAGACATGACATTTCAGAGTGGTAAGAATGTTCTTCTTAAGGTATCACCCATGAAAGAGGTGATGAGATTTGATTAGAAGGGCAAGCTTAGTCTTAGATACATTGGTCCATTTGAGATTCTTGAATGTGTAGGGCAAGTGGCTTATAGATTGGCTTTACCTCCTAATCTATCTGGAGTTCATCCGATATTTCATGTGTCTATGTTGAAGAGATATCATGGTGACGGAGATTATATTATTGAGTGGGACTCAATTGTACTAGACAAGAACCTCCAATATGAGAAGGAACCGATTGCAATCCTCGATCGTGATGTGCGTAAGCTGAGAACTAAACAGATTAAGTTCCTGAAAGTTCAATGGAAGCATCGTCCAGTTGAGGAAGCTACTTGGGAAACCGAGAAGGACATGTGAGATAAATATTCCCAATTGTTCGTCGATTCAGGTACTACTTCATTTTTTCTTTAGCCTGGTTTTCCTAAATTGTCACTCAGGGATGAGTGATGGGTAAATTGATATCTATTGTAACGACCGGATTCTGCCGTTATAGGAAAGTCAGCGGAAAAAATTTTGGGCCGAAAAACTTTTTCGTAGTAACTTGGAATTTCCCAACCTAGTCCAAATTTGGACGAAATTGGAGTCATTAAAGTCTAGGGAAATCTGGTAGCAATTGGGTGATTTAATTATGATTTTGATTACATGAGTAGCTATCTAAGACGTTAAGGAATCCGTACGACTTTACGGAATTAAATTCGGGTGAGTAGAACTCTCGAAATTGATCTTAGCGTGAACGGGTAGTTTTTTAGCGTTGTTGGTTGAAGATGTGTTGTGAAATGGGAGTTTGGAATTCTTAAATCGACTCACTAGTCCCATGCAAGCTGTTGTGCCGGAATTATTCTTTCCTGGACGGGGCCGCCATAGCGGGACAGTCGCGATTTAAGTCGGAAATAAACCCCAAAACGTCTTTATTCTGCAACTTTCAAACTTGAGAGCTAAGGAACGAACCCAGGGATTTTCTTGACAGTTTTCCACCATTTTTTAGGCTAAAGGTAAGATTTTATTTCCCCAAATTCGTTTTTCGATCTGTAGAACATAATCTAAATGGGTAATTATCGATGGGAAAGAGTTTTGATGTGAGAATTATGATGGGAAAAGCCCTAATTTGGGTCGTGGGATCATGGGTATGATCTAGGATTGTTAGAATTGTTAGTAATCTGGGTAATTAGTGATTGTTTATTGATTCCCATATTGTATTGATTGTTTGTAGACCAAGAACAAGCGGAACGAATGTCGAAAGGGAAGAATCAAGTTTCTTAGGGTTTCAAGCTTGTTTCGAGGTAGATGATGGTTGTGATTCTATGATTGTGTGATGTATGTTTGCTCTTGTTTCATTATAATACTTGTATGTATGAGAATGTTGCATTATTGATTACACTACTTGTAAATGAAGATAGATGAATGATAAATTTCATGAACCATGACTTGATTGTATGATTATGAGAATGTACTTTATGGTTGTGATTGTAGCTTGTTGAATGGATCGGGTGTTGCGTTCCGACACACTAACTTGGATCGGTTGCTATGTTCCAACATAAATATGGGATCGATTGCCACATTTCGGCATAAACATTGGATCGGGTATCACGTTCTGGTATGCTAACTGTTTGGGCTTCGGTTCCATGAGAGGACCAATGATTTGACCTAGCTATGTATCTTCAGAAATGTGAAATTGTACGTTGTTGATGATATTGTATATGTTCGGTGTATGCATGTTATTATTATGATGTTTGACTTATGTATGTTGCACTTAGTAGGATAGCCAAGTGATCCTACCAGTACACTATAGTTATGTACTGATACTGCACTTGCTCTTTCTTTGTTGAGTACAGGGCATCTCCAGGCGGCTATTGACATACCTCGCTTAGAAGATCAATGATCATTGTTCAAATTCAAGGGTGAGCCATGATGAGTCCACAATTTTGACTCATTTAGGGATATATATTTTTATAGAATTAGTGTCCTCAAATGCATATTTTGTCTCAATAACTGATGTAAACCCTTAAGTTTCAGGTATTTGGATTGAGAGACAAAACTTGGACTCTATCAAGCAGAAAGGAACAAAGCGGCTGAAAGAACGGAGAAAAGACTTCCTGAGGATCGCCTAAACTATTAGGCGAGTCACCGAAATGTCCTAAATCCCGCCGAATATTCCAGTGTGCTGAGCCCTAAAGGAGAAGGTCAAGTCTGCGATGAAAAGGAGCAGTCAATGCTTCGTCGAGCAGTTTCGTGAAGCAACACTCTATCGCCCAATGCCTCAAAACGTGAGAATGACAAACACAAAAGTAG
Organism: Solanum paucissectum; assembly: GCA_029582445.1. Classification (NCBI taxonomy): domain Eukaryota; kingdom Viridiplantae; phylum Streptophyta; class Magnoliopsida; order Solanales; family Solanaceae; genus Solanum; species Solanum paucissectum. The sequence goes on from JAJONZ010091292.1 coordinate 7,742, forward strand.
AAAGGCGATGAACCAAACCAAAGGGCGGATCGCCGAGTGTGTCGGCGATCCTGACTAACTGCGCCGAGTGATCCTCCGCAGCCCAAATTTTCAAACATTATAAATACTTATTTAAATTGTTAGCTTAGTATCAGACTTCAGAAAAAAAATTATTTTTCAAACTGAGAAAATTTCAGTTTGAGTTCTTAGAGTTTTTGGAGACATTGTGCTTGAACTTAAAGATTTGAATATTTTCAATTCCAAGAAATTGGAAGTGGGTCTCAAAGAATCTTCATCCTTGACGTGTTTAAAGACTTTATTCATCGTACCCACTTGATGGAAACACTTGTTAGTATCGATTTCTATCTATTTTTCATGTCAAGCTAAAACCCCAATTCTTAGGGTGTGATTTTGTGAATATCGGTTAAATCTACTGTTGGGTGTTGCCTATTGTTGGTATATTCACTTCTTAAATGTGATTTCATTTAGTAGTTGTGTTTGAACTTAATGGGATTGCAGTTGCAAATACGATATCATCTTAAGTATTTTTGGCTTGCTCTAGAGAAAGGTTATAAAACTAAGACTATTAAATCAATAGCCGGTGGTTATTGGGTCGTCATGGATTCAGCTCGAGAGAGTGAATCCTAGGCCTTTTCCCATACATTCAGCTCGAGAGAGTGAATGGGCTAAGGCGGAGGTTGTGCTTAAACATGGTAACTCGGTGTTCGAGAGAAACTGAGTTGATTTGGGGTAATTTGCTCGAGAGAGAATTTACCCCACTAAAGTCTAGCCTAGTTATAAATATTCAGCGATGTACTATCAAAAGCATCTACCCGATAGTGTCTTTTATCCCATATTCCTATCACATCCCAAGAATCACGTCTCCCTATACTCGTATCTTTGTATTTTTTTTGTTTTAGTTGTTAATCACTAAAAAACCCCATTGATAATTGACATTCGTGTCAACCCTTTAATTTAGTATGTTTTTATTCATTAATATTTACAACTATGATTGATTAGAACTTGATTTTACTTTTATATTAATTCTCGAAACCACTCCATGTGGGAACGATCCCAATCCTTGGTTGGGTTATATCACTACACGCGATCGTTGGCACTTGAACTGAAGTAGTGTCCTGATACGTGAAGTCAAAATGGAGCCGCTGCCGGGGAGTGGTGTTATTTGAGAATTTTTAGTTTAGTAAAAATTTTGTTCTTCTTAGTCGTAGTTTACTTACTTAATTTTTAGTTTTGTTTTGCTTGTTTGTGTTAAAACAGGAAAAATGAGTATAAAGGGTGAAGACGTTGACCAAATAGATCACCCCCTGTTGAGGTTGTTGAATCTTAGGGATAACCTTCTAACGTTCCAGCAATTGGAAGGCGAGGCTATCCATGATATGTGGCCAAGGTTTAAGACATTACTACAACAATGCCCGAATCATGGACTGCCAGACAAATTGCTGTTGGAATTCTTTTATCGAGGTCTTGGTCCCGAGAATAGAAGCGCGGCCGATCAACTGTTCGTATGGTGTTTGATAAAACAACCATATGGAGTAGTAGTCAAGTGTCTTGATGGCTTGGTTAAAGCAAACAAGGAAACAAAGAAAGGCCAAGAATGGGCCGACTTGTTGATTCAGCTGAATGATCTGTCCAAGAAGGTAATGAAGTTGGAAGCAACTTCCAACAAGAAGAGCAAATACCTTCCCCCTCGCAAATGCAAAAATATAAAGCAACATCAGGGTGGGTAAAATGTAGAGGTTCTCTCACTCATTCTATACAAACTTGAGGAACAAGATAGAGTGTTGAATGAGATAAAAGAGAATGTCGAAATGCTAGACGACCTCCCATCCATGATCATTCAGCTACAAGACGCCTAGATAGGCCAAATGATGTCCTGTCTCTACTCACAACACCAAGAGAGGTTGCCTAGTAATACTATGGCTAACCCCGATACTAAGGTTTGATTAGTGACTTGCGTCGTGCCACAACGTTAACTAAGGCGCTGTTTGGGAGGCAACCCAAAACCCTTCAATTCTTTAATTTTGTTTCAGAAATAATGGTGTTTTGATTTTGTAGGTTTGAGTGTGGAAAGTGTGTGAAAAGTGCAGGTTGGCAATCATAAGTCCTATCGGTGAATCGCCGAAGAGGTCGGCGGCGCCGACCCAAATCACCGTTAGACTCAAGAAACTCTTACATCAAAGTCTATAACAATCGGCGAGCATAGGCAATTATTGGCAAATCACCGACTATATCGGTGATCCTAATGTAAACCGCCGTTTGGACCCTCACTTTGATTGAAGGTCCTATAAAACACAGTGAGGTAAGTGACCACTCGTTGCATCACCGAATAGCTCGGTGCGTCACCGAGTAGCTCGGTGCGTCACCGAGTAGCTCGGCGAGCAATACTAATGTTGCTGAATGGATGCGAACTAGACGGTTATTTATGGCCAAAGGTTTTAGAATTTCAAACTCTTCACTTTCCCTCATTTTTTTTAAACTTCACAAACTCACACCAAGTTATTATTTTAAATACTTTTACATTCCATAAGTATTTTGGTTGTTGATTTTTGGTTGTTGATTTGTGCTCGGAGTTGGATTTCATTGCCGCCTAGCATTTCAAAGTACTTTTATCGGCACAAAGGTTGGTTTTTCAAACCTAGAGTTTACTTTCAAAAATTTGGTACTCATTTGCAATGATCATATAGTATTGTCGTGTGCTGGGCCTCTCTGATAAGATTAGAATCCTTAAATGCTAGTTTTAATTTGATTATCTGGCCTGTATTGTTTTGATCGTCGAATGCCCGTATTTTTGTGTCTTAAATTGAGTTAAATTTTGTGGGGGTATGCTTTCATGTTGGTTAGATTTATTAAATGAAGTCTGAGTAGCCCGTATTTGTGCTAAATGACGTAAATTGCACAATGATGGAGTGGCTTACACCATTTTTAAGGGCAAAAGTCATCAAATGGCCAAACTTGGAAAAATCAAGAAAAGTCTGAGTATTCTGGGGCAATGGGTGTTAGGGGTCTGAGCTTAATTGTACTAGTGTATGCTTTGATTTTGTTTTCGGTGGTTGTGGGGTTAAATTCAAGAAGTTGGATTGAAAATAGGCACGTTAAGCCATTTGACGAGTTGGGTCGAGCTCGCCGAACCACTCGGCGGTTCGCCTAATGTCCCCATCTCGCCCTTAATTTCATGCTTCATTTGATGAATGATTCTGTAACTCTCGGCGAGCAGCCTGATGTCGCCAAAAGCACTCGACGACTCGCCAAAAGGCTTCTTGTTCGCCCTTTGTCTGCACCCCTGAACCCTTGTTGCACTGTAACTTTCGGCGGACAAACCCTTTCTCGCCTATAACTTTCGGCGGACAAACCCTTTCTCGCCTATAACTTTCGGAGATTCTCCTAAAAGACCTTCCCATCGCCGACTTGCTATAATTTTTGAGCCAATCCCTTCGATGAGCCCAATCTAGTCCGCCAAAGAGATTCGGCGATTTGCCGACTTGATCGGCGAGTATGTCTGTAGTACAATTTTTGTGCTTTGATATGAATATTTACTAATTGTTCTCTGATGTTTTGCAGAACAAATCTAGATAGGCCACCCCAGAAAAAGGCACGGGGCATTACCATAAATGAAGGGGGAGCAAATCCTTCAAAGAGGAGAAGGCAAGAACTCCCACCGACAGAAAAAGGCAAAAGAAAGAAGCAATCAGCTGAGAGAGTGGATGTTGACACTTGGGCTAAATTATCTGAGCTTGAAGACGAGCAGCCTTTAATTTCCCGAAGAGATGAGATTCGGGCTAGATCTCAACCCACGTCCACTAGAGCTCTCTCAGCTGCAACCCCTCATGCAACAAAATCAGTGCCAACTCAGGCACCTCCTGTGACCCCTGCGCTTCCTGTTGTTACTCCGCCCAGGCTTATGAACAGATTGAAAGGTGATGGTTTACAAACCATCCTTGAGGAAAAGTTGCTTTCTATAGAAGGCTTGGAGGGGAAGTATTCAGATGTGTGGGAGACCCTCCAATTCCACAGATTTGAGCAGTTCACTGACCCCGAGGCCCCTATATTCCCTCTTGGGTCCGTGAGTTCTACACGGCTTATGGTGATCTGGTTCTCAAGAGCAAGAAGAAGGCTAGTGAGTTCAGACCGGTTAAGGTGGTCATGGTCCGAGGCAAGGAGGTCGGGTGCAGCAGTGAGTACATTAATGTTGTACTAGGTAGTGATTTACACTCTACACACCCGTATGATGGATTGCATGTTGCTCAATCTTTGGATGATTTGAAGGGATGGAAATTTGATACGCTCAAATTACACTTCCCTAAAGAAGCATAAGCGATCGTTATCAAGTAAATAATCCAACTTGTAGGTTGGGGTCGATCCCACGAGGAAAATGATTTAGACTTAACTTTAACGAACAATTATATTCGTTTAGTCAAATTACTTCAAGAAACAAGTAATTAAAGGGGGGGGGGGATTTGTGAAACAAATTGTAAGAATTCAGTAAGTAATCAGTAAACAAAAGTCAATTTTGGTTATTATCAAGATGAGAGAATTAACTAGGGTATACGTGTTCCCCACAAGCTCATAACGCAGTAATCCTAGTACAATATTTTTTTCCGAGTGTACTACATGCAAAGTGATAAGTTAGGTATCTCTAAATCCTTGGTTCGGCATCTAGAGAATTTCACCCCGCACCTTGGTCCGGCTACGTGTGTATAATTTACTAACCCTTACCTTTACCTCATATTAGACATCACATCGATGTTTGGCTTAGTTATTACTTCGCACCAATCAACACTAGACTATTAGATAGTATCACACTAAATTTATGTTGATAATTCTTTTCTTGTTGATTACCTCCTTGGTCCGGTAAGTAGCAACAAGGCGAGTTCTAATGTTGCGCACCGTTAAAAATACTTTTAAACGAAAGAATTATCAATGCATGCAAAATACTATTTAAGAATTGCTTATTTACTATTCATACTTGTTAATCGCTCATGGTTCCCACAACCCTAGTTGTGGAGTTTAGTTACCCATAATCATATGAACACAATTCATTATTTTAGATGAAAGAATTCTGAACTTACGTAATTGAGAATAACCAACCTAGAATTTCATCTTGAATTCCAAAACCAAAACCTTCAAAACCAACTTAGGAAATCAAGAATTGCTAGGTTTTCAATAATAAATCCAAAGTCACAAAGTAGAACTAAAGTAATAATGTCTAACCCCCCAAAATGAGGTTTACATGCCCTATTTATAAGAAACAAGTCCTAAATTAAAAGGGAAAAAAAATAAGAAAAGTTTGTTCAGGCAGGCGTCTTCATTCCACGAGACTGACTCACGGATCGTCAATGGATCTACGGTCCATGAGTTCTTTCCGTCAGCCAGGACTTAGAAAATATTTTTCAGCTTCCAAAAATCAACTTCTCTGAAGCAAACGACGGACCACCAGTACGGACCGTAGATCTACCTACGGTCCGTCAGTCCCTCTCTGTAGCTCCATACTTGGAATTCTCCAAAGATCAGGTACTGGAACCTTCACAGTAACATTCTACGGTTCAGCAGTACGGTCTGTAGATCAATCTACGGATCGCCAATGGTCATCGTGGTTCCACACTTAGTCAGATTCCCTGATTCTCCTTCCATGCCTTGCCCTGCTGATCTACGATCACCATCTACGGAGCGTCAATAGACCTACGGTCCGTACAACACCTCTGTAGATGCCCTCTTCTGTATTTCTTTCAGCTGTCTCTTTATTTCCGTGCCTAAACATCTTTCCTGCAAATCAGGATAAAAACACATAAAAACCAATACAAAAAGGCCCTAGACACACACAACTCTTAAGTGAAATGTATTAAAAATACCGTAAACTCACAGTATATCAACACCCTCAACTTAAATTCGTTTTTTGTCCTCAAGCGACGCATTAAGACTATAAACGACACTTGTATATAAGCAAGCAATTTAGGCACAAGCAATCACATGGATCTCTATCCCAACTCTCTTTTCGGGTGCAAAATTTGTTCTCTTAGACTCGACAAGCTAATTCATTGACCAACCAACACACAACATACATTGTTTCACTATCACCAAGGTACCGACTTTCCGACAATGTAACTAGTTCCCTTACTTCAAACGAAATCCCTTTTTCACACAATGAATATGAATTTGAGTATAAGGATTCAGTCAACACTCACACTCAGAAGTAACTTCAAGTACAATTAGTGCTCAATGCCATAAGTTTGCCCTTATTTTCACTGCTTAGGCTCTCCAAACTAGATTTTAGGATCACTATATGACTTTATTGGCTTGTAACATAGGTTCAGGGTCAGATGTGGTACATTTGGGTACTTCTTAGTGACTTTCTTCGCTCCTTGACATTACACTAGGCTTTCAACATCTTTTTTCCCTATTTTTTCCATCCTACCATTTTACTTGATTTCCCTTAATTTTCTTTTACCATGAATGTGACGTTAGACTTTGTAGCTCTTTATTTTTTTACTTTCATCTTTTTCTTGCATTTTTTTCTTTTCTTTAGCTTTCAACAAGTCACATCCTTTTCTCTCTTTTCTCTTTCTCTTTTTTCAACCTCAAACTCTTTGCATACCCAATTTTATTTCGGTTTCCTCTTTCATAGCCACCCTTAACTTATGGATTTTCCATTGGTTGAGGTGCACAATACCTGATGTCGGATCAAGGCTAAGATTGAAGTTACCGTTTTACATTAGCCACCCTCAACTTAGGCTTTTGGCCTAAGTCGAGGTGCACATGTCCAAGGAGGGGTCGGGGCCAACATAGTAGATTATGGGAAGGTGAGTTAGGGATTTAGAAAGAAATGGTCTAATTTAGGCTCAAAGCATTTGGATCAAATGGAGCATTCATTTCATTTGGTTGGATCCTTCTTTTAGGCAATTTGTGGACTTATCAGAACAAGGGCCCATGATCACTTCCTAGCCTCTAGAGTAGATTGTCTTAGCATGACTAACCGGGCAAGTTCTAGATTGGCACAAAAACTATTTGAACAATCAACTATTCTCACACACTCTTGGCACATAGTTTCATTATCAGATTACCCAGTTCAAGTCTTAGCTTAAGTCATGACATCAAGTTGATTCATTATCATGTCATACTGAGAGCCAACACATTCAACTTATCTTAGCCTACAAATTCTAGCACACATCACAAAATTTGGACGGGTATCATCTTTTATAAGTCATCATGCTTCATTCTTATTCGTGTTTCTACACATACGATCCTAACACATGCCGGTTCAGCAGAAATTAAACAGTCTCTTGGGGAAATAGAAAACATGCAACAAAACCCCAAGAGAGCGCCCAAGGGAGGTACCTCAACTTGGGGCTCTCTGCGAGGTGCCACCACATTTGCCCCATCTCGAATGAGGCCTATATCCAAAGTCCCAGTAGGGTGGATCAACCTATCACAGTGCCAGATTAGCACTTCAGAGTCCCTGGACAATTTGATAATCAAACATGGAAAGGGGTAAGTAATAGAGGTCTTAAACGCCCTATCGTGAATCTTTGCCAGCAGCATGCGGGCAAAGTCAATCTCCAATCCTGCTACTAATGTTGCAACCATGACGGCTCTATCCCATGTGAGTTGGTTGTCATCTTTTGTAGGTGACACCCTGTTACGCACCAACAACCAGAAGAACTTGGCCACAAAATTTAATGTGGCCTTTTGGATACCCAACCGTGGTGCGGTAACCCACTCCGCACATTTTCCATCTACAGCAACGTATTTAGCCAACCATAGTGTAACAACCTCCCTCTGCTCAACATTTCTCTGGAAAGCGCAACCCCGTACGATGTCTCATCGATAATCAAACTATGTTGTGTTCAGTGACCAAGAGTGACCGGTCATAGGGCCATAGAGAAATCGGTTGATAGTAGCCCGTGAAATGTCTACCGGACACCCTCAAACCATGGTGGAAGTGAGAGGATCCTTTTATGTGGGATTGGCCCGCTTGGAAATCGACTCTCAGAGAGTGGCAGTATAGGAAACATAAAACTCTCGCACAATCTCCTCGTTGTATGTCCCAAGTGCTTGGGCCATCCAGTCACACTTGTGTAGTTTGAACAGCCAGTGTATCTCAGGTACGGTATGCAAGTTCCCAATGAGGACTCTACGCTCCTCAGTGATCAATCGGGCCATCTTCTTCTTCTCATTGAGTATCTTGGCGTCACGATAGATCTGCCACTGCCCCTCAACACACCATCTATTTGGCTCACCGGCCATTGGAGTAGGGTCATCATTATGTGGTGTTGGTATTGACTCTGAGCTAGTGGCCTCATCAGACGAGGCTGCTCTTTCATTTTCACGGGACCCTGTAGCTGATTTAGCAATGGACCCTGAAGCATGGGCAGACTCGAACCCTGAAGCATGGGCAGACTCGAACCGTGAAGCCTGGCAAGACTCAGAACCCGAAGCATGGGCAGACTCAGAGTCGGATGTAGACTCATTTTCTGAATTGGAAGTAGCCCCAGTTGGTGACTTGATCAGTGTGTGCTCCTCATCAGACTGGGAGACAGTGAGTACGTCGGGAATCACCTTCTGGGGGGTGCCTCTGGTGACTCGGGGTGCAGTGGGAGAGGTCCTTGTGTTGGGAGGAACGTATGATGGATCCGTCTCCACATCGTTATCTTCGTCGATTAACCTGAAGCTAGGGGCAACAAATTTTGACTTGCCCTATTTTGTATAGGTGACTATCTTCTTGGGTGCCATAGTACCTTACAAGCAATGAGGAGTGGTGTGATTGTGTGATGACACTAAGCTTTGCAATACCACACTAATCGCCTAGTTGCACTGAGCTCGAACACCAAGGTTTTGATATGGCAGTTGAGAGAGTTTGGGGGAAAAAGGTTTTGGGATTTTGGGATAAAGGAATGAGAATGGTATATGGGGGAGTGGGTGATTTAGGGGATTTGGAAAAGTTAAAACGGTTGTGAGGGAAAAAATGAGGGAAGAGGGAATGATTTAAAATTTGGGGGATTTTAAATAGAAGGGATCTGGGTTGGGTCAGGCAGCATTAGGGTTTTGGACCCACGAGACTCCGTCTACGGTCCGTAGGTTGGGACAGTAGATCACTGTTACACTTGGAAAAGTTTAGGGACTTACCTGGGATCTACAGACGCTATTCACGGTCCGTAGTATGAACCACAGACCGTCGATGGGGTCCGCAGACCACTGCACCAGACATTTTTCTACAGATTCTGCTTTTCGCCCCTGCACATGTAGCAACCATTAGTCCTTTCTTTTTACATTTTCTGGACTTTTTTTAGACACGGACCATATGCTATTTCTAGCCAACACTAAAACAAAAATAAAACAACTATCTAAATGAGTAGAAGGAACTAAACAAAGCAAACTACTAAACAGAAAACAACAAAAAACTATTATTGGCTAGATTTTACATCTTGGGTTGCCTCCCAAGCAGCGCTTGATTTAACGCCGCAGCATGACGCATGCCTCTTGATTACTCAAACTTCATCAAGAACATAGGCCTCAACAACCTCTTGTACACTTTTCGCGTTTCCCAGATAAATCTTGATCCTTTTCATTGTTCTCAAGCTCAACCACTCCATGGGGGAACACTTTTGTGAGCAAAAATGGCCCGGTCCATTTGGATTTGAGTTTGCCCGGAAACAAGCGCAACCTAGAGTTTAATAGAAGCACAAGATCACCCACAACAAATTCTCACTTTTCAATTCTTTGATCATGATACCTCTTCATTTTCTCTTTGTACAAGGCTGAACTTTCATAAGCTTTTAGGTGAAACTCATCAAGCATATTCAAGTCATTCAGTCTGTGATTAGATGCAGTGCCTCAATCCAAATTTAGCTTCTTCATCGCCCACAAAGCCTTATGCTTTAGCTCTATAGGTAAATGGCAAGACTTCCCATATACAAGTTGATAAGGAGACAGATCTATGGGAGTCTTGTATGCATTGCGATAGGCTCATAGAGCATCATCAAGCTTCCTTGACCAATCCGTTCTATTAGCATTTACAGTCTTCGCCAAAATCTGTTTGATCTCTCTATTGGACACTTCAACTTGCCCACTAGTCTGCGGATGGTAAGGCGTGGCTACATTGTGGCGGACACCATATTTCTCAAGTAGCGCCTTGAACAACTTATTACAAAAGTGGGAACCTCCATCACTGATAATCGCCCTCGGTGTACCAAATCTGGAGAAGATATTCTTTTTCAAAAATACGGTGACACTTTTACCTTCATTGTTGGGGAGCGCAACTGCTTCCACCCACTTTGATACATAATCAACCGCAACAAGAATATACTTTATCCCATGTGAACTCATAAATGGATCCATAAAATCAATGCCCCATACATCAAACAACTCTATCACCAATATAGGATTCATAGGAAGCTCTTGCCTTTTTGAAATCCCTCATTCTCTTTGGCAACGATCACAAGACCTGGCGAAATCATCAGCATCTTGGTGGATAGTAGGCCAGTAGTACCCACACTGCAAAATCTTATGCGCAGTCCGAATACCACTATGATGCCCACCAACATGCGATGAATGACATGCTTCAAGTACACTCAACATCTCAACCTCGGGCACACAACGATGAATATTCCCGTCAGCACAACTCTGATACAAGTAAGGCTCATCACAAAAGAATTTCTTCACATCATGCATAAACTTTTTCTTGTGAAAAGACAAATCCGGGGGCACCAAATCGCTTGCCAAATAATTAGCGAAGTCTGTGAACCAAGGAATCAGATCATGAGAAGCAGCCAATAACTGTTCATCTGGAAAAGCATCATTAATTTCAGCCCTATTACAAAGCTTTAGCATAGCCTCTTCCTCTAATCTGGACAAGTGATTGGCAACTTGATTTTCGGTCCCCTTTCTATCTTTTACTACAAAATCAAATTCTTGCAGCAACAATACCCATCTAATCAACCTCGGTTTTGCATCCTTCTTCGCCATCAAATACCTCAATGCAAAATGGTTAGTATGCACTATGACCTTAGTACCAAGCAAGTAGGATTGAAATTTCTCGAATGCGAAAACTAATGCAAGAAGTTCTTGTTCAGTCACAGTATAATTCTTCTGGGTCACATTTAGAGCTTTGCTAGTATAGTAAATAGGGTGAAGAATTTTCTCTCTCCTATGTCCTAATACTACACCAAAAGTCATTCCACTCGCATCGCACATTACCTCAAACGGTTGTCCCCAATCCGATGAAATAATGATAGGTGCATTAACCAATCTCTTCTTCAACTCTCCAAATGCTCTCCGACAAGCATAATCAAAATCAAACGTATACTCCTTTTCGAGCAGTTTGCACAATGGATGTGCAATTTTAGAGAAGTCCTTGATGAACCTCCTATAGAAACCTGCATGCCCAAGAAAACTTCTAACACCTTTTATAGAGATAGGTGGTGAAAGCTTTTCTATTACCTCTACTTTTGCTCTATCAACCTCAATGCCCTTCTCAAAAATCCGATGACCCAGAACTATCCCTCATTTTACCATAAAGTGACACTTCTCCCAATTCAGCACCAGATTGCAGCCCTCACACCTTTTAAGCACCTCAGCCAGATGATCCAGACATCGATCAAAAGAGTCACCCACCACAGAGAAATCATCCATGAACATTTCAATAGTGTCCTCCATCATATCAGAAAATATCGACATCATACGGCGCTGGAGGGTCGCTGAAGCATTGCACAACCCAAATGGCATCCGTTTGAAAGCAAATGTCCCATAAGGGCAAGTGAAGGTGGTCTTCTCTTGGTCTTCTGGAGCTATAGAAATATGATTGTAGCCTGAATACCCATCAAGAAAACAATATCAACCTTTGCTTGCAAGTCTATCCAACATCTGGTCCATGAATAGCATAGGAAAGTGGTCCTTCTATGTCCACGCATTCAACTTCCGGTAATCCATGCAGACTCTCCATCCGGTCACGGGCCATATTGGAACAAGCTCGTTTCTCTCATTTGGAACTACAGTAATACCACCCTTCTTAGGCACACACTGCACAAGACACACCCAACTACTATCTGTAATAGGATAAATAACTTCGGCATCTAACCACTTGATGATATCCTTTTTAACTACCTCTTGCATAGGTAGATTTAATCTTCTCTGGTGCTCGATACTAGGCTTGTGATCTGGCATGAGTTGGATTTTGTGAGAACAAATACCGGGAGGAATCCCAATAATATATGTAATAGTCCACCCAATAGCTCGCTTGAACCACTTTAACACAGTAACCAAAAACTCTTCTTGTCTCACATTTAAATCAACCGTAATGATGACCAGCAAAGTATTATCTCTACCCAAGAATACATACCTCAAATGCGGTGGTAGAGCCTTAAGCTCCAATTTTGGTGCCTCCACAATAGATGGTCTCGTGGGTGGGGACTCGCGATTCTTCATGTCTAACTCATACTTCTTTAGTTTTGATCGATATTCAAACCTATCGAGTACAGCTACCAACCCAGCGTACTCTTCAATACCATCACTATCGAAATTCATCATAACTGTTGCTAGTGCCTCAACACCTAGTCGCTCTTCAATTTACACTTCTGTTCCACTCTCAACTCTATCATTTATAGTAGATACCATTTGGAGCTCACCACTCTGCTTTATGGACCTAAAAATATTGAAAGTTGCTTCTTCATTGTTCAGTCTGAACTTCATCTGCCCCTTCTTCATGTCAACCAACGCACGCCCTGTGGCAAGGAATGGTCTCCTAAGGATGATGGGAACCTCAAAATCAACCTCACAGTCAAGAATCACAAAATCCGTCGGAATGATGAACGACTCCACTTTCACTAGCACATCATGGAGCACACCAATGGGCCTTTTCACGATTCGATCGGCCATAAGTAACCGCATCATAGTAGGCTTTGGATCCCCTAGACCCAACTTCTTATAAATAGACAATGGTATGAGGTTGATGCTAGCACCAAGATCACACAATGCCTTAGCAAAGTGTAACAACCCTATAGTACATGGAATCGTGAAAGCACCAAGATCTTCCTTCTTCTGCACAAAAGACCTTGTAGCAATAGCGCTACAATGCTGCAATATATCATCATCTTCAAAACTCACAAACCTTTTCTTTGTTACCATATCTTTCATAAACTTTGCATACCCAGGCATTTGCTCCAAAGCTTCTATCAACGGCACATTGATGGAAAGTTGCTTCAACATAGTAATAAACTTGTGATATTTACCATCTTCAATGTTCTTCACTAACCTCTGTGGAAATGGTGGTGGAGGTCTAGGTATGGGGACCACTTTCTGAGATATCTCCGTTTCTTTCTCTGTCGCATTCTCATACTCTTCTTTAACCTCTACCACATCATTTTCTTTTCTAATCTCAACATCCACCATAGACGGCATAGGTGGATCAATGGTTTGCTTACCCCTTCGAGTTGTGACTTCCATACAATGACCATCATTCTTTGGATTATGGATGGTGTTGCTAAGAAGAGTGTCAGGTTGACGTGGGTTCACTGTAGTGGACAACTGAGTCATCTGCTGCTCTAGATGCTTTATTGACACTGCATGGGCATCAACCTTTTGACCGATACCAGACAAGTCATTTCTCATCTCCTTCACATTCTCATCAGTTGCATCAAATCTTCTCATCATCTTCTGCATCATATCTTCAATACGCGCCATATTGCCTATAGCTTCCCTAGTACCAGATTCCCGATTTTGAGGGGGAACATAAGGTTCAACCCGATCATTTTTTTTGCCATAGTTGTTCCGGTTGTAGTTGTTGTCGCGATTGAAATTCCCATCCCAGACATATTGACCCTCTCAGTTATAATTGTCATAGTTCCAACGTTGGTTTCCTTGACCGTGGTGCCAATTGTCCGTGTTAGATCCTTGGGAATTTGGTCGGAAACCCCCCGTCTGATCAATCACCACATAAGCATCCTCTTCATAGTACCACTCTTCAACTGGTGGTGGAGTTCTAGTCAAGTAGTTCACAATATTTACCTTTTGTGCACCTTCGCTCATATGCTTCAATACCAACCCCAACTCAGTCCTCATATGAGCCATCTCATCACGAATCTCATCCGCAGACTGGTTGTTTGTAGCCTGAACGACAAATATGTTTCTCCCAGTATCCGACCTCTTAGTGCTTCATGCTTTATTGTTGCGAGAGATCTTCTCCAGATTTTCTGCAATATGTGTGCATGTACACTCACCATATGAACCTACAACATTATTATCAATCACTGATTTATTGTCGTCATCCTGACCTTGATAGAAATATTCCTTCAGCGACTCATTATCAATATGGTGATTTGGAACACCTCTTACGAAAGCAGTGAATATGTCCCACAAGCTACTCACAGACTCTTCAGGTAATGCCACAAAATTGTTGACCTTATCTTTGTGATTGAGCTTCTTCGACACTGGGTAATATCTTGCTAAGAACACATCCTTCAGTTGGTTCCATGTATAGATTGAGGTATAAGGAAGCTCAGTGAAACATACAACAGCATCGCATGTAAATGATAGAGGGAACACTTGCAATCTGATGACATCCATATGTAAGTCTGGTCGACCTACACAGCTCTTGCAAACCACCCTTATCTTGGCTATGTAAGCATGTGGGTCCCCCAATGGCAACCTCGAGAACAAGCCCCTCGCTATAAGCATCTGCATCAAGCTACTGGTCACTACAAATGTGTGCCCCAGAGGCAAATGGGGTAGGACAAGAGGTCCATCTGAGTTAGCAATATTGACGTTGCCCCTATAGTTGTCATGCAGTCGTGGGCCTGGTGGACCCTGCACCCTAAACGCATCGCCCAATTAATTTTCAGCTGGAACCTGGTTGTCCCCACCAACTACCCTCGGAGGTTGCAACTCAACGTCATCACCTAGATTGCCTCTGATAGGATTAACTTGAACTCCTTAATTGTTCATTCTTCGCAAAGTTCGGTTCAACTCTGGATCGTAAGGAGTAAGTGGTTCACCCTGACTCCGTGTACTTGGCATACACTAGAGTCAGAACCTGAGAGAGACAAAAACAAAAAAAGAAAAAGTAAATTTAGGAAATATTTGACTAAAGTTCAATAATGTAATTAAAATTAATCTAAAAGCCAATTTCCCCGGCAGCGGCGCCAAAATTTGATACGCTCAAATTACACCTCCTTAAAAAAGCATAAGCGATCGTTATCAAGTAAAGAAACCAACGTATAGGTTGGGGTCGATCCCACGAGGAAAATGGTTTAGACTTAACTTTAACCAACAATTATATTCATTTAGTCAAATTACTTCCATAAACAAGTAATTAAAGAGGGGGGGATTTGTGAAACAAATTGTAAGAATTCAGTAAGTAAGCAGTAAACAAAAGTCAATTTTGGTTGTTATCAAAATGAGAGAACTAATTAGGGTATAGGTGTTCCCCACAAGTTCATATCGCAGTAATCCTAGTAACAACAATCATTTCCTAGTGTACTACATGCAAAGTGATAAGTTAGGTATAAATCCTTGGTCCGGCATCTAGAGAATTTCACCCCGCACATTGGTCCGGCTACGTGTGTATAATTTACTAACCTTTACCTTTACCTCATATTAGACATCACATCGATGTTTGGCTTAGTTATTACTTCGCACCAATCGACACTAGACTATTAGATAGTATCACACTAAATCTATGTTGATAATTCTTTTCTTGTTGATTACCTCCTTGGTCCGGCAAGTAGCAACAAGGCGAGTTCTAACGTTGCACATCGTTAAAAAGACTTTTAAACGAAAGAATTATCAATGCATACAAAACACTATTCAAGAATTGCTTATTTACTATTCATACTTTGTTAATTGCTCATGGTTCCCACAACCCTAGTTGTGGAGTTTAGTTACCCATAATCATATGAACATAATTCATTATTTTAGATGAAAGAATTATGAACTTACGTAA
>JAJONZ010091293.1:0-31288 GCA_029582445.1 Solanum paucissectum
ATATCTCGGATAAGATTCCACCATGGTAAATCTTTGTAAATATAATCTCCTCCATGGTCAATTGTTAGCCCTACAAAATATCAAACAAACCCTAACTTCAGATAACGGAATATACTCATATAACCCAGACAACAACTAAAAACAAAGTTTTAAAGCATATTTTCTGGGTAATAGTAAAGAAGGGATAGAATATTCGCAAAAATCACAAACCCTATATTTTTACAAAACCCTAGCTTTTTGGAATTTATTTAACAAAGCATGTAAAATCATTAACAATCCTAACTTACACAAGGAAATCTTCAAGATTGTAACACGAACAAGACGAATCCAACTTCAATCTGGAGGAAACCGCGAAGATGGAGAGCTTCAATTTGGAAAAAATCGCGAAGAGAGAGAGAGAGAGAAGTGTTCTGTCAATTTTAACGATTTAGGAATCTTCCCCAATTAAGACATTTACAAATACACGTCGGATACACGTGGTAGTTGTTAAATGGTCATTCTATACACGTCGGATACACGTGGGGAGCTTCAATACACGCGCCACACAGTTTATGAAAAGTGATAAAAAAATGCTTAGACGGTTCAAATCTGGGGTGATAGAGGTGTTCAATAGGTACTAGGTGTAGTTTAGGTGTCTAAATGAATAATGAGGACAACTTTGATGGGCCACAGATGACTTTGGCCTTAAAAAAACAAACAAACTTTTTCATCCATAATTTACAATTTCTTTCTATTATCACAACTACAATTTGTGTTTTCTTTTTCTGACAGTACAATAAATAGTGATTCCAGCACATAACAAGGGAGCTGCGTCGATCGACAAGTTTTCAGGCCAACATACTACAAAATGCTCATCAGATACCATCATGTTGGAGTAACCTCCAAACGTGAGAGTTCTGTATGAGCTATAAGTGTTGTATGTAGGAATCTGAAGAGGGTAAAGATATAGTAAGTAACGTTACACATTTGCACAACTCTGAGGATTGGATAACATAATTGCATTCACAACTGAAAGTTATGCAAACTCTATTAGTGTGTGGTCGGGTGCTGAAGCATTCTATGACATCTTGCGACTTGCATCATGTCTTGTAGTTGGATCATTAACTATATATGTTCCCTTAATCATCTCTTGGTGCTTCATCTGTATTATTTTACTCTGCAAACGCCTACTTTGTGGCAAGTTTTAGATTTTGACCTTGTTGTACTTCATTTTTTAACTATACCTGTTCCCCTGATCATGTTTCTTTCTGCAGATCTATACCCAACCGATATAAAGATTTCACCGCGTTATCATTACAAGTTCACAGAGAAAGCAAAGTGTTATTCCCAAAGGTAGCAACTGATCCATGGCTTTAAGACTTACTACTACTTCATTTTGATGCTCTCTCTGATTGTTGTACTTCATTTTTTAACTATACCTGTTTTCGGGCACTGCTCACTGATGATTAGATTAAACTGAATACGAATCTTAGCCTTTGGACTAAAAATAGGACTTGTGGTAACAATCTAAAACTCACAGATAAAATCAAATTTTAGAATTAGCCCAAAAAACACAATATCAATTGTAAGGATTTCATATCGGAAGAGAATTACAAGGTTTAAACATCTACTATGTCTCTCTATATAGTTTCATAATCATTATTGGTAATGGTGAAGAAAATTCATAATGGCTTTGTTAACTCTTTTATTTCCCTAACGCTCAATGGAGTGGGTGGGGAACCATAAGGTCTCTGATTCTAGTTCCGATAGAAGCAAAAAGTACATTAGGGGTGTAAAATACAAAGAACTCCTTCAATCAAAATGAAGTCAACTGTTGTCTGGTGACACAAACATATAAACTCATGCCACGAAAAAAGTTGTTTGTTATTTTCAGTGTCAGGGGCATAACTTGTTTCATTATCAATTATTGGTAATGGTGAGGAGGATTCAGAATAGCTGTTGGTATTGCCCTGCTGCTTTATTTTAATGAAGTCAGCTGTTGTCTGGTGTCGCAGAAATTGTTTAGATTATTTTTATTAATGGACTCCTTCAATCACAATGAAGTCAGCTGTTATTGATTCAGTCTGTTGAAGACTGAGCAATATTTGTCTTGATTAATTCCATTGTGTACATATTCTGATGAAGTTTTCGTATACGGAGGGTGGAGGGGATTGATCTCTGAAGGAATTTCCTAATACAGATGGTTCAAAGTAAACTCAATTACAATAATTCTAAACAATTGGAGTAGACATTAAGAAGCTTCACATAATTTTCCTACCTATTACTTCTATCAATATATTCAATGAAAATATAAGTTGACTAGATCCAACAACAATTATTTATTCAACTGGAGTAAAGCGAATGTTCATAGAAGCTTTCATGTTTCAAGTTCTTCTTTCCTCTATATAACTAATTTGTTCATCAATTGATCTCATCCATACACTTAAGTTTTTCTTTTCAGACAATTAATTGAATCTATGGCATCATCTTCTTCTTATGCGAGTAATTCACAGTACTGTCCTCGATGGAAGTACGATGTCTTTCTAAGTTTTAGAGGCGAAGATACCCGGAGAAATTTTACGAGTCACTTGTACCAAGGTTTGAACAATAGAGGAATATTCACCTTTCTAGATGATAAAAGGCTAGAGGAGGGCGATTCCATCTCAGAAGAACTCGTGAAAGCAATAGAAGAGTCTCAAGTTGCCATAATCGTTTTCTCAAAGAATTATGCTACGTCAGGGTGGTGCTTGAATGAACTAGTGAAGATTATGGAATGCAAGGAGAAAGAAAATGGGCAAACAGTCATACCGGTCTTCTGTTATGTGGATCCATCACATGTTCGACACCAAAGTGAGAGCTTTGCAGAAGCATTTGTCAAACACGAATCGAGGTATAAGGATGATGTTGAGGGGATGCAGAAGGTGCAAGAATGGAGGAATGCCCTAACAGCTGCCGCAGATCTAAAAGGATATGATATCCGTGACGGGTGAGTTAAAACACATATTTGCTTTTTATGAAAAAGGAAATGGGATAATTTCCAGTCAAATTAGGATGCTTTTGTGAAACCTAGACATATTCTACTATAGAACAAGAATCTATACCTCCAATATGAGTTAATTTAGTTGGAGAGAATACATAATAATCCTTCTAAACTATTCAAGTTTTGCAACTTTCATAATTCAACTATAGAGTGTTCCTATTACCCTGAACTACAATGTTTCCTATTTGATTAACGGTATGAAATACTCACAAATACTTTGACTTTCTCACATTTTCCGCTATCAATCTTCTTATTTATATAGGATCGAAGCAGAGTATATTCAGCAGATCGTCGATCACATCTCTTCCAAATTATGTAAGAGGGCTTATTCTTTATCTTCGTTGCAAGGTGTTGTGGGAATAAATGCTCATTTAGGGAAACTAGAATCCCTACTTCAGACAGAAATCAATGATGTTCAGATTGTAGGGATCTGGGGAATAGGCGGAGTTGGTAAAACGACTATAGCAAAAGCCATCTTTGATACTCTATCTTATCAATTTAAAGCTTCTTGTTTTCTTGCGAATGTCAAAGAAAATGCAAATTATAATCAACTGCATTCTTTACAAAATACCCTTCTCTCTGAACTGTTAAGAAAAAAAGATGATTACGTCAATAATAAGTATGATGGAAAGTACATGATTCAGAGTAGACTTTGTTCTAAGAAGGTGCTAATTGTTCTTGATGACATAGATCATGGTGATCATTTGGAGTACTTAGCAGGTGATGTTGGTTGGTTTGGTAATGGCAGCAGAATTGTTGTAACAACTAGAAATAGACATTTGATAGAGAAGGATAATCCAATATATGAAGTGTCTACACTGCCTAATGAAGAAGCTGTTCAATTATTCAATCAACATGCTTTCAGAAAAGAAATTCCAGATGAACGTTTTATGAAGTTCTCATTGGAGGTAGTAAATCATGCTAAAGGCCTTCCTTTAGCCCTCAAGGTGTGGGGTTCTTTGTTGCATAAGAAAGACCTAACTCAGTGGAGAAGAACTATAGACCAAATAAAGAAAAACCCTAATTCAGAAATTGTTGAAAAACTCAAAATAAGTTATGATGGGTTGGAACGTGAAGAAAAAGAGATATTTCTAGATATCGCATGTTTCTTCCGTGGATTTGAAAGAAAAGAAGTCATGCAGATCCTTAAGAGCTGTGATTTTGGAGCTGAATGCGGATTGGATGTCCTAGTTGACAAATCTCTTGTGTTCATCTCCAAATATAATGTGATTGAAATGCATGACTTGATTCAAGATATGGGTAGATATGTGGTAAAAATGCAAAAGGATTCGGGAGAACAAAGCAGACTCTGGGATGTTGAAGATTTCGAAGATGTGATGGTCAACAATACAGTAAGTAGGCTAAACAATGCTATAATATTCAGTTTTTAGTCTCCATCTTCTATTTTTTATTTAAAAGATGAAAATTGTTGGTACCCTATCAATTACAACTTCGTTCTCTTACAACATGAAAAACTTTTCGATTGGACTTTAAAGAACTAGTTGAAAATTGTATTACTAGAAATTAGAAATATAGAATTAATTGCATAAAGTATTTCTCTTTAGCGACATTTTTCTTAACTAATATTGTACCTTAATTTTTTTTAATGGTCTCTTCAAATGCAATAATAAATAATACAAAACATAACGAAATTTGGCATTGCAAACAGTTAGAAAGTAGTCATATTGGCATGCAAATTTTATACAGATATTTGAAGTTATACTTTGTAAACTAATGAACCTTTTAACAGGGGACCAAGGCAATGGAAGCAATCTGGACACATGGTGTTCAAAAATTATGCTTTAGCAAAAAAGCCATGAAAAACATGAAAAGGCTTAGATTATTATCCATCATCAGTTTTAGTACACATGATGACTCCATTGAGTACCTGCCCAACAACTTGCGTTGGTTTGTCTGTCATAGTTATCCTTGGGAGTCATTATTAGAAAATTTTGAACCTAAGAAGCTTGTTTGTCTTTATCTCCAAAGGAGTTCCCTGCGTCAATTATGGACCGGAATAAAGGTACAATTGTTGAATTCAATTTTCATTATTTTTCTTTTTGTCAAATACGTACATAGATAGACTCTCAAATTTTAAATAAGTTTTGGTCTAAAATTGTTGGGGTGGTCCAATTAGAGTCAAAACTGAGGGACCAGTTTCGTTGGCTATTTTGTATCAAGAATTCGAATTTGATGAAATAGTTGTTGAGTTTTTTAATTTTAACATAAAAATACTTAGCTTAGTTGAAATAAAGGATAATTTTATATAAATTGGGTTAGAGCAAATTTGATTCAATGACTATGAGAGTAAGATATTTTTTATTGGTCTACTAGCCAAATCAAAATTATCCTGGGCAGCATCCTAATTCTCATTCTTTCTGTGTTTTGAATAGCAGCATTTGCCGTCTTTGCGAAAGCTAGATCTTAGAGATTCCGAAAGGCTGATTCAAACACCAGATTTCACGCAAATGACAAATTTGGAGTATTTGGATCTGCGTAACTGTAGTGATCTTGAAGAGGTTCACCGTTCCTTGGAGTGTTGCAGAAAACTCATTGTGTTAAATTTGCAGAGTTGTAAACGCCTAAATAAGTTTCCATGTGTTAACGTGGAATCTCTTGGATCTCTGATTCTACTACATTGCTCTAATTTGGAAAAATTTCCAGAAATCTTCGGAAGAATGAAGCCAGAGTTAGAGATCAAGATGAGCAGGTCTGGGCTAAGGGAAATACCATCATCTATTATTCAGCAATACGCATGTCATCTTACAGAGTTAAGTTTGAGTGATATGAAAAAACTTGTAGCACTTCCAAGCAGCATTTGTCAGTTGAAAGGTTTGGTGAAGCTGGATGTGTCATACTGCTCAAAACTTGAAAGCTTGCCAGAAGAGATTGGTTATTTAGAAAACTTGGAGGAGCTTCATGCTAGCTTTACTCTAATCTCACGACCTCCGTCTTCCATCATCCGCTTGAACAAGCTTAAAATCTTGAGTTTTAGATTAGACTTGAAACCTAACTCCATTGCCACAAAAGAATCAAAAGATAGAGTTTCCTTTGTGTTCCCTAGGGTGAATGAAGGGTTACGGTCGTTGGAAATTCTGGATCTCAGCTACTGCAATCTAACAGATGGAGGACTTCCAGAAGACATTGGATGTTTATCCTTTTTGAAAGAGTTGAGTCTCAGGGGAAATAATTTTGAGCGTTTGCCTCAAAGCATAGCCCAACTTGGTTCCCTTCGATCCTTGGACTTATCACAGTGCATGAGTCTTAAAGAGTTTCTAGGTGTTAACATGGCTGAAGGGTTACGGTCGTTGGAAATTCTGGATCTCAGCTACTGCAATCTAATAGATGGAGGACTTCCGGAAGACATTGGATGTTTATCCTCTTTAAAAGAGTTGAATCTCAATAGAAATAATTTTGAGCGTTTGCCTCAAAGCATAGCCCAACTAGGTTCTCTTCGATTGTTGGACTTATCAGAGTGCATGAGGCTTAAAGAGTTTCTAGGTGTTAAGATGGCTGAAGGGTTACGGTCGTTGGAAATTCTGTATCTCAGGTACTGCAATCTAATAGATGGAGGACTTCCGGAAGACATTGGATATTTATCCTCGTTGAAATTCTTGTATCTCAATAGAAATAATTTTGAGTGTTTGCCTCAAAGCATAGCCCAACTAGGTTCTCTTCAATTCTTGGACTTATCATATTGCAAGAGGCTCAAAGAGTTGCCAGGTTTCACGGGGATGCAATACTTGGATACTTTGGATCTCAGTTTCTGCGATCTAACAGATGGAGGACTTCTGGAAGACATTGGATCCTTATCCTCTTTGAAACACTTGAAACTCAAGGGAAATAATTTTGAGTATTTGCCTCATAGCATAGCCCAGCTTGGTGCTCTTCAAACCTTGGACTTATCAGATTGCAAGAGACTTAGACAGCTGCCAGGTTTCACAGGGATGCAATACTTGGATACTTTGGATCTCAGTTTCTGCAATCTAACAGATGGAGGGCTTCCGGAAGACATTGGATGCTTATCCTTTTTGAAAAAGTTGAATCTCAGGGGAAATAATTTTGAGCATTTGCCTGAAAGCATAGCCCAACTTGGTGCTCTTCGAATCTTGGACTTAATAGATTGCAAGAGGCTTACACAGCTGCCAGGATTTCCACAGCAATTAGATACAATACGTGCAGATTGGAGTAATGATTGGATCTGTAATTCATTGTTCCAGAATTTCTCAGCATTGCAGCATGACATCTCTGCTTCAGATTCCTTGTCACTAAGAGTGTTCACCCTCACAGGGAATATACCAATACCAAGATGGTTTGACCATCGGGAAGATGGTAGAAGTATATCAGTTAAATTGCCTGAAAATTGGTACACAAGTGATAACTTCTTGGGATTTGCTGCATGTTACTCTGGCAAATTAATTGACGCAATAGCTCATTTGATTTGTTATGATGAGAGGCCAGTGACGCGTATCACCCAGAAACTTGCCTTATCCAATCATTCAGAAGAATTTCAGAAATCTGCTATTCATTTTTTCTTGGTACCTCTTACTGGCTTGTTGGATAAATCTAAGGCAAATGGAAAAACACCAAATGACTATGGGCGCATTAGGATATTTTCCACTGGAGAAATGAAGGAGTTTGGACTTCGTTTATTGTATAAAGATGAACCTAAGATTGAGGCCAGTTGCTCCTCTTCTCAGAAACAATGATGATAGTGAACACCAAGATGAAGCCAGGCTATCAGAAAATGAGAATGATCATACACCAAAAAGCAACTTTTGTTTTTCTTCAAATTTTATAAGAATAATATTTGTACAGAGCCACATTTTGTTGTTTGTTGGATGGTGAAATGGAGGTTTATTTTTCATGTTCAATCATTCATTGTTTACTAATTGTCTTTTCTCTTTTTATATACAGACAATTCTCTCCAAAACCAAAAAAAAATGTTCTTTTCTTGTGCTGAGCCATGATTTACCATGGTGAGTTAACTTATCTGAACAAGCTTACATTTTTAGGAATTATTTTACTCTCAATGTGAGATTTTCCGACGGAAATCTGAATTAAGTCAGACCCCTATGCATATACAGAATACCGAGTATAACTAACCCACAATAATTCGATTCAACAGAGATATTTTCCAAGGTATAGTATTTCTTTGCAGCTTCATCCACTTATATTTTGAGTTGTCCATTGTGTTCATATTACTATGGACCCCGTAGCAATAATTCAATTCAATTGGAGTAGACCCCATTGGATCAAAATATTATTTCTCCTCAGATTGAATTTTTAAATATAATCTAAATAAAACAGCAATAAAATAAAACTACACCTAACAAATTGTGGGCCTTGTTTATTTGAAATGGTAAAGCAATATCGTAAGTCGTAACAATTTCTTTGTGACGGACAAAGCACGATGAAGACTAGACTTCATTGCATTAAAGATAAATAACTAGTCAAATACAATAAAATGTAGTAAATTTCTTGGAAACTCTTAATGTAATATGCATTGAAACTCTAAAAGTACAAGCAGATAAAGGTATAAAGAAAACAAAGGGCAATTGCTTTG
Organism: Solanum paucissectum; assembly: GCA_029582445.1. Classification (NCBI taxonomy): domain Eukaryota; kingdom Viridiplantae; phylum Streptophyta; class Magnoliopsida; order Solanales; family Solanaceae; genus Solanum; species Solanum paucissectum. The sequence continues at coordinate 8,586 of JAJONZ010091293.1, forward strand.
TCACCGACAACATGACTTGACTTCATCCATTCATTTTGTATAACAACCCATCAAAAAACTACCTAATAGCTAGATTCGCAAAAGAACTTAGGTATGCAATAGTTGAAGAAACAAAGAAATATTTTTGAAACTTGTTTAAAATCATTTCATTAAGGAGAAAACAGACATTTTAATTATTTTTTTATTAAATATAGAAATGTGTCATTTTTTTTATGGACTAAAAAAGAAAACATATAAATTTACTAGGAAGTACTTAATTTTACATTTTTTTCCGAGATAATAACCAATCAAAAGCATGGATATGGTTCATTTTTTCTTAGAGTAAGTCCATAACCATAAATGAAAAGAATTATTAGTTAATTTCAATTATTAAACCTAGTATTTTTTTTGACAAAACCTAGTAATTTTGACTCTCAACTTAATTTTTTGGTTTAAAAAAAATCCAAATCCAAAAAATAAAAATAAAAATTCTCCATTGTTAGGTAGAGTGATAATTATTGTTTCATCTTTAATCAAATATTTTGGATTCGAGCCTTGAATATTGAGTAACCTTTGTTAGAAAGTGTTTTACCCTCTATCAAAGACTTCTTGACACAAATCTGAATCAAGTCAGGCCCCTATGCGGGTATAAGATATTAAGATATCAAATAGAAATGTAGAATTAACTCGCAATAATTCGATTCAACTGAGATATTTTCCAAAGTATAGTCTTTCTTTGCAGCTTCCATTGTGTTCATATTACTGTGGACCACATAGCAATAATTCAATACAATTGGAGTAGAGCCCATCTTCCTGGAAACTTTTCATATTTGTTGTCCTATATATATCTATATAATAATTTTACCCCAAATGTCATTAATTCTATCTATCCACACAATATTTATCTTTCTTCTCAAATTTCAACAAATTAACCAAATCCATGGAAGTACGATGTTTTTCTAAGTTTTAGAGGTGAAGATATCCGTAAAACATTTACGAGTCACTTGTATGAAGGTCTGAAAAATAGGGGAATATTCACCTTTCAAGATGATAATAGGCTAGAGCAAGGCAATTCCATCTCAGAAGGACTCTTGAAAGCTATCAAAGAGTCTCAAGTTGCACTCATCATTTTCTCAAAGAATTATGCTACATCGAGGTGGTGCTTGAATGAACTAGTGAAGATCATGGAATGCAAGGAGGAAGAAAATGGACAAACAGTCATACCGATCTTCTATGATGTGGATCCATCAAATGTTCGATACCAAAGTGTGAGCTTTGCAGAAGCATTTGCCAAACACGAATCGAAGTATAAGGATGATGTTGAGGGGATGCAGAAGGTGCAAGGATGGAGGAATGCCCTAACTGCTGCTGGAAATCTAAAAGGATATGATATTCGTGGCGGGTGAGTTGAAAACACATAATTGCTTTTAATGAAAAAAATAACAATATGTTTCTATTACCCTGAGCTATCATGTTTCCTATTTAATACGCTCTTGAACATTAAAAATATGAAAATACTTTCTAAGACTTGACTTTCTCACATTGTCAACAATCAATCCCTACTGCAAATAGAAATCAATAAAGTTCGGACTGTAGGGATATGAGGAATAGGCGGAGTTGGTAAGACAACGATAGCAAAAGCTATCTTTGATACTCTATCTCATCAATTTCAAGAAGCTTGTTTTCTTGCTGATGTTAAAGAAAATGCACGAAAGAATCAACTACATTCCTTACAAAATACCCTTCTCTCTGAATTGTTAAAATAAAATAAAATTACGTCAATAATAAGTATGATGGGAAGTGTGTGATTCCGAACAGACTTTCTTCAATGAAGGTGTTGATTGTGCTTGATGACATTGATCAAAGAGATCATTTGGAGTATTTAGCAGGTGATGTTGGTTGGTTTGGTAATGGCAGAGGTATTGTAACAACTAGAAATAGACAATTGATAGAGAAGGATGCTGCAATATACGAAGTGTCTACACTACTTGATGATGATGCTATGCAATTGTTCAATCAACATGCTTTCAAAAAAGAAGTTCCAGGTGAGTGTTTTAAGAAGTTCTCGTTGGAGGTAGTAAATAACGCTAAAGGCCATCCTTTTGCCCTCAAGGTGTGGGGTTCTTTGCTGCATAAGAAAGGCCTAACTCAGTGGACAAGAACTGTAGACCAAATAAAGAAAACGATTCAGAAATTGTTGAAAAACTCAAAATAAGTTATGATGGTTTGGAGCCCGAAGAGCAAAAGATATTTCTAGATATCGCATGTTTCTTCCGTGGGCATAAAAGAAAAGAAGTCATGCAAATTGTTGATAGCTGTGATTTTGGAGCTGAATACGGATTAGATGTTCTAATTGACAAATCCCTTGTGTTCATCTCTGAATATGATTGTATTGAAATGCATGACTTGATTGAAGATATGGGCAAATACATATATAGTGAAAATACAAAAAGATTCCGAAAAACCTAGCAGAATATGGAATGTTGAAGATTTCGAAGATGTGATGATGGACAATATGGTAAGTAAGCTAAACATATTTCAAAGATATATACTATAGCTTCATATACTCACGCACAAGTCATTTAAGTTTTTTACTTCAGTAGGAGAATGTATGATAGCTTTAATTTTACAAGTACCTATTTCAAATTAACACTACCTAGTTTGTTTATTTCATGTTAATAATTAATGAATTAGTCTAATAGATACTTGATATATTTAATCTGATATCTTTTTTTTTTTTTTTTTTTTTTTTTTAAATTTTGAATATACATCTGGTGGTGTTCTATTACTATAAAAAATATAAAAATCCTCAATAGGGATAAGCACAAGCAAGGGGGGCTAGACCTTACCTTTCCATTCCTAATAAGGTTATGAACCTCTACTAATTAACAAGCATGAAGAAAATAAGAACTAGAGAGAACTAGGTATTCTACGACCATCATTGAGTTAGTAACATACTCTACGATGATATTACAAATGAGGATACTTAAATAATGCAAAAATATAAAAGCCAAGAAGAAAGTTGTGTTATCAACCTCAACCTTCCCTTTACAAATGTATGAATAAAAAAAAATAGATTGCCCGTCTAAAGTAACCTGAAATATTTTCCTTTTGTCTTCTTCTTCAAATCTGTCCAACAACACTTGATAGTTCATCACTTTTTCTTGGGTTGATTGGATCTTGTTAAATCTATTGACACTGTCATGTGATTTTGCTTTGCCAGTCGCATAGGTAGTTGCCTTGGAACAAACTATCCAGTCACTTTACCATCCCAACTATGTTGCCTACTATGTGTCTTCCTTTTGCTTTTGTTACTTCCACTTCTTTGATGCCTAGGTAAGATATCTCCATCCCTAGCCACTTTATCAAAACATTCGTCTAGTATATTATCTTCCTCATCCTCATCAAAAGAATCATCTCCCAAATCAATAGCATGCATAAGCATTAGTGGGATTAACTCTTGATGCTAAGACCTCTACTTCATTCTTCTTTGCAATCACACGTTTAGGCACAAATTCTAAAGCTTGTGGACTTAATTTTCCATTCAAAATAGGAGGTGAGACATGCACTTCTTCATCAACCAAAACAGTCCACCTAGGAGCACTCCTCTCCCCTTGATTTTCCTTTGAAATAATCAAATTATTTGTGAGATTAGCTTGAGAAAGTGATGACATACCTTTCACCAAATCTTTGTCATTCCCTTTGGACAAAATGAGCTGTCCAGATTCACCTTGAAGTTCCCTAAACGACTCCAAAGATTGGGTAGGGACCTCGTTAGCTAAGGTGTTCAAAGTGACTATGGGTGGCTTGATCGCTAAATTGGATTTGTGTGCCATGGAAGCCTCACATTCTTGAATAATCTTATTTACTTCAGGATTAGAAATGTGTAATGTTGGAGCCGTAACATTACCATATTTTCCGGTATCCTTCAAGAAAGCATCAAGACTATTCGAGCATAATAGGTCATTTGAGGAATTACTTCGCGAACCTAGAGAAATATTAGCTGATGCCTTCCTACGTATAACCATGTTCCGGTTCTCTTTGCTGCAAGTTCCTCTCCCTTTGTTCAAATCCTTGTCCAACATTATTGCTAATGAGCCATCAACGTCCTCACTCGTATTCATAGCAGTTGAAACTACAATTTCCTTGGCTTGATGTATCGATTTTTCAACATGTTGGGGGACCTCATTTAAAGATTCGTGATTAAAATTCCCAATGCCAGAAACATCGACTTGCTGCATCAAATTTGGATTCTTTGACCTCTGATGTTGTGTTGTTTTTATAGGTGTACCAAAAACTCTTATCACCTAAACTTGTGCTCATATCACCTCGATTTCCAAGCTCCAAATCATTCTCACTGGAATTTTCATTTGGTAAAATTGAAGTTTAAGGTATTACTTGATGGTCCGCACCCTCTTTTACTGCCTCCTCACCAATCAACGTTGATTTAGGAGTTGAATCTACTAGCGTATCAGTCCCAAACTCATTAGTACATATACCATGCAGCTTTGAGACTCCATCAACAGTAGCCAAAGAACTATGATTCCTAGCCAATTTTTGCACCACATTTTGATCACCAATTGTTTATTCGATATCTCTTTTCGCAACTCTCTTAGAGTTCAAAAGATCACGTGCATCTCCCTGTAATTGTTCCATATTGTTAGCCTCAGAATCAGATTGTGTAAGGGAAACATGTCACCCAGTTTCATCGACTAAACGATCACCTTGTGACAATGTCTTCCCTAGTAACAAACGACATTCATCTTCCTCATGTCCTTGATGTTTACAATGAGTACAATATAGTGGAAGATTGTCATTGACAATTCTTTGATAATGCTCAATAATTTCCTGAAGTTGTAGTCTTACACGATTTGGATGCTTGTCTAGTCAGTCTAGAATTATCTTAACCCTAGCCGTACTTCGCCTAGTGCTATCTTGTGTTGCTTTATGAACTGCGATAGGCTTTCCTGCAGCTGTCGCAATTGATAATAAGGACCTTCTCGCAAAGAGATCTGTAGGTAAATCTGGCAATGAAATCCACACCCAGCTGGCTTTAGGTGTTTCGTCCTTGGGGTTGAACGACGGCGTCCATAGAAAAATTCTAAACAAATACTCTTCGCCACCAAACTGAAAATAGCCATAAGAACTTGACAAAACATGTACAAAGTCCTCATATAAATCAAACCTGATCAACAAGTGACGAAAATCAAGTTGTCCAATATTACAGTTTCCTTTAACATCAAATTGTTTTGGTAAATGCTTTCGCAATTCTGATAAGTCTGGTTTTTCATCTGAAAATTTGATAATCACTACTTGATGCAAGCCTTCTTCCCTATCAAACTGCTATCGTTCCTCCATAGTAAATCTCACAGTAGGTTCCCCATGAATAAACTCAATTGGTTTTAGTGTATCTTTTGACAGTTTTTGGATCGTTTGTGGTGGTTTTAGAGTTGCTGTGTAGGATATTTTTGAATTAGGGTTGACGTTTGTCTCCCCACAGCCACAGGCTGTGAAGAAGGCGAAGCAGTCATGGCTGCTATCACGTCCCTATTGATCGCTTGAGAGAAGAGCGGAGATTTAATCTTATATCATTCTTTGGATTAACTTGAAATTTAAACGATATTAATTTTTTAAAAAGCTAATATCACCCATCTATTTACCTTGAGTAAATTTTAATAAAATAAAATTAAGGAGGGCCAAAACCTAACCATACCAGTTCACTTCATCATTGATTAGTTCTTATTTAAAAAATGGCAATTATTGGGACTGTTTCAGTTACTATTTTGTTTTATCATAGCATGAAAAACTTTTTAACTTGAGTCTAGTAAACTTGTCAAAAAATGTATCATTAAAAAATAAAATTAATTACGCAAAGCATTTCTCTTAAGCGACATATTTCTTAACTAATAGTTGTACCTTAAATTTTGTTTAATGGTGCTAACTCTTCAAGAACTTCAAGTGCAATAATAAATAATATAAAACATGACAAAAATTAGCATTCGTGGGTAGAGTAAGAAAACGATGATATTGATAAGTGGATTGTACATGATTTGTTGATTCATGATCTTTTTATAGGGGACCATGGCAGTGGAAGCAATCTGGTTTACTTATTCTGAAAAATCAAGCTTTAGCAAAGACGCAATGAAAAATATGCAAAGGCTTAGGATATTATGCATAGAAAAATTTTCATGGTTTTCCCAACATGATTCAGAAGATGGTTATATTGAGTACCTTTCCAACAACTTGTGTTGGTTTGTCTGGCATGAATATCCTTGGAAGTTATTGCCAGAAAATTTTAATCCCAGAAGGCTTGTTCATCTTGATCTCCGATGGAGTTCATTGCATTATTTATGGAAGGAAACAGAGGTACCATTCTATTTTTAATTGTCCTAGAATTATATATGATTCTTGTGTTTAAATTAATAAGTTATTTATTCCATAAACTCAAACTAATGTATTTTACATTATTTTGGGTTGTACGTTCTCATATTATTAATCTCTATGAATTGCATTTCCAACCTCTGCATCTAATTAAAGAGGAAACAAAAAGATATATGTTGGCACAACTTTTCTACATCAACATCCAGATAATCAAGTATAGTGGAAATTTAAATAAAACATGCTAAGATTAAGGTCTTCGTTTAGATATTTTACTTTTTATTTATTTATTTATTATAACATGATTTTTATCTAGTTTCTGAGCATGTAATTTCACACGTTGAGTTATGAAATAAACATGTCGTTTACTCATTCTTTCTGTGTTTTGAATAGCTGCAGCAATTTCTGTCTCTACGAAGGATAGATCTAAGTCAGTCCTACAGCCTGAAGAAAACACCAGATTTCAAGGGGATGCCAAATTTGGAGTATTTGAATCTACAGGAATGTACGAGTCTTGAAGAAGTTCATCCTTCCCTCAAGGATTGCAAAAAACTCATTGAGTTAAATTTTTATTATTGTGAAAGACTTGAGAGGTTTCCATATGTTAATGTGGAATCTCTTGAATCTTTGAATCTACACAGCTGCTATAGTTTAGAGAATTTTCCAGAATTAATCCTTGGAATAAGGGAACTGCCATTATCTTTCGTTGATCTAGATTTGAATGGCATGAAAAACCTTGTATCTCTTCCGAGCAGCATTTGTAAGTTGAAAGGTTTGGTGAAGCTAGATGTGTCGAATTGCTCAAAACTTGAAAGCTTGCCAGAAGATATAGGTGATTTAGAAAACTTGGAGGAGCTTCATGCCAGTGGTACTCTAATCTCACGTCCTCCGTCTTCCATCGTCCGGTTGAACAAGCTTAAAAGTTTGAGGTTTGCACAACCTAGATCAGAAGATCATGGAGTGTTCTTTGTGTTCCCTCAAGTGAATGAAGGGTTATGCTCATTGGAAGAACTGGATCTCAGTTACTGCAATCTAATAATTCTGGAAGACATTGAATCCTTATCCTCTTTGAAACACTTGAATCTCAGTGGAAATAATTTTGAGCATTTGCCTCGTAGCATAGCCCAACTTGGTGCTCTTGAATACTTGGACCTATCAGATTGCAAGAGACTTACACAGCTGCCAGAAGACATTGGATGTTTATCCTCTTTGGAAGAGTTGCATCTCAGTGGAAATAATTTTGAGCATTTGCCTCAAAGCATATCCAAACTTGGTGCTCTTCGATCCTTGAACCTATCAGGTTGCAAGAGGCTTACACAGCTGCCAGAATTTCCACAGCAATTAGACACAATATATGCAGAGTGGAGCAATGTTTCGATCTGTAATTTGTTGTTTCAGAATATCTCATCATTATTGCAGCATGATATATCTGATTCACATTCGTTATCACTAAGAGTGTTTACTGTTGAGCATCCTGGAAAAAAGATGCCAAGTTGGTTCCACCATCGGGGAACGCATAGAACTGTATCAGTCAATTTGCCTGAAAATTGGTACGTACGTGATAACTTCTTGGGATTTGCTGTATGTTACTCTGGCTGGTTAATTGAAACCAAAGCATACTTGATTCCCTTATGCAATCGGATGTCGTGGATGATCCAGAATTTATCCTTAGATCGTTCAACGTTGGATAAAGAATCTACCATTAAGTTTTTCTTGGTACCTCTTGCTAGCTTATGGGATACATCTAAGGCAAATGGAAAAACACCAAATGACTATGGAATTATTGGTTTAACGTTTTCTGGACAAATAAATGATTATGGACTTCGTTTGTTGTATAAAGATGACTCCATCGGGACAAGGAGAAGCAGATATGATGATAGAAAACACCATAATGAAGCCAGTTGCTCGTCTTCTAAGAAACTGAGAACTTAATTGAATGGTTGGAGTAATTGATCACGTCTTTCTGCAGATGTATATTCAACCGATATCAAGATTTTACCGTGTTATAATTAAGTTCACAGAGAAAAGGCAAAGTGTATTTCCCAAAGGTAGCAACTGATCCACGGCTTTAAAACTTGCTACTAGTTTATTTTGATGCTCTTTTTGATCGTTATATTTGGGGAAATCTCCTTTTTAAAAACCAAAAACTTTATGGCAGACGACAGGTCAGTACTTTTAATACTTCTGCATCAAACATTTTCATGTGGAGAAGTATTGATCATGCTCTAACTTTAGCAATACACTTTTGTAAGTATTGCTCTCTCAGATTGTTATATTAGCACAAAATCTCTGTTTTAAATAATGTAAGTATCTCTCTTGTTATGGGAAATAAGACGAAACAATTAAAGAGGCAGCATAACTTGAGACAGTGAGGGAATTGCAGATGAGCATTGGAACTATTAGTAAGTCGCCTCATATCACAAAGCTAACGGAGCCAAAGGGAACTATTTCCAGGAATCAAACGTATTCCACTGGAGTCGGAGTTGTGTGAATTAGAATCAGAGTTGTCATAAGAGATGAAAATACGTATCTTTTGCTATCAGATACATTGAATTTTCTCTTCTTTTTTTAATAATTCATCTTGCTGGTAAAAGGAACTAAATCACATATTTTTTTAGCAAATTTACGCTAGATAGAATATGTAGCAGTCTTGCCTCAGATAAAATTTTAACTTGAAACATCATACTGATTTTATTGATATCCATTAAAACTCACCTTAGGATCAAAACATTTGTCAGCCAAAAATAAATTAAATTAATAAGAATAATCTAAATAGAACGACATAAAATGAAACTCTACCTAACAAGTTGTGGGCCTTGTTTATTTGAAACTGTAAGGTAATGTCCAAGCAATTTCTTTGTGACTGACCAAACAAAGAGAGTAGACTCTATTGTATTGAAGATAAATAACTGATCAAAAAAGCATATTTTAATAAACATGTACATTGGTAGAAGTAAGTAGGAAATTTCTTGGAAACTTTAATGCAATGCACACAATTAATGGACCACTAAAAGTACAAGCAAATAAAGGTGCAAAGAAAAAACAAGGGTAATTTTTATGTCACCGACAACACGACTTGACTTAATCAATTCATTGCGAAGTCAATTCTAATTCACTTTATAATTTATAGTTTCTACCTAAAGTGGCTCCGCCCATTACAGTAATTCCATTTAACTTCTCCTAAAATTTTGTTTCTTCTCATTTTGGATATTCTTTTTCTTTGAAGCTTCATCCGCTTGTACTTTTAGCTGTCCATTTTGTAGTCCAGAGCATAAAGGGCAAGTTTTTGTTTGTTTTTTTTGCCAAAATTCCAAAAAGGACAATAAAAATAATTAAAGAGCAAAGGGGTAAAGACACATGATCCCCACACCATAACCCAAATTTTTTAACGCAGTTAACAATGTAAAAAGAAAGCAACGTGTGAGGCCACGCCTTGTAAGGCTCATGGCTCTCACACCTAATGGCGGAGTCGGAAATTTTATTAAGAATATCCAAAAATAATGGTGTGTGGCTGTTAAAATAAAATTTTAAAAAATATTGTGCTATTTGGGTTCAAACTGGAAACTCCATCATTCAATTGGACATCAATTACCACTGCGCCAAAGGCATAACTTTTATTAAGGGTGTCCAACTTTAAATATATATCTTTTAAATGTAGAATTTGACATATAAATAAGCGTAATTTTTCGAAGAAGTATGCACTTTTGTCGACATGTTGTATTGAAATGTGTACCATAACAAAAGGCTTGGGGGTTGTATATATGTGTATATTTACTCTACTAAACACACCCCAAATGTATTTAACTCCATTTATTATTGAGACTTGAGTTGGGTGACCTTTTCCCAAATTTTTGTTGGAATTCGTCAACTCCATGCACATGTGCCATAGCAGGCGTGGCTCCACACACGCCTTCCTTCTTATATTTTTGGGGTAAGGTGTAGGGATCCTGCGCCTTAGCCCCTTTGGCCCTTTTCATTTTTTATCATCCTTTTTTGCAAGTTGGGTGACCTTTTCCTAATTTTTATTGGAATTCGTCAACTTCATGCACTATTGTCACAAGACAGAATATGTAGCAGTATTGCCTTAGATAAAATTTTAACTTAGAAACATCATACCGATTTTATTGATATCCATTAAAACTCACCTTAGGATCAAAATATTTGTCTGCCAGAAGTAAATTAAATTAATAAGAATAATCTAAATAGAACGACTTAAAATGAAACTCTACCTAACAAGTTGTGGGCCTTGTTTATTTGAAACTGTAAGGTAATGTCCAAGCAATTTCTTTGTGACTGACCAAACAAAGAAAGTAGACTTTATTGTATGGAAGATAAATAACCGGTCAAAAAAGCATATTTTAATAAGGGAAAAGGGTCTGATTTATCCCTGAACTTTATGATTTGGAGCTGATATACCCTCCGTTTAAAAAATGGTTGTTATATGCCCCCACCGTTTTAGAAATGACTCATATATGCCCTTTTACTTAACAGACCAATATATAATAAATTAAAACATCATTTTTTATGCTCTAATTTGAGAAAATGCCACGTGGCTCTTAAAATACCCCACCCAGTAGCATTTCACCAACCCGACCCAATTGGAAACAAGAAAACCCCACCCACTTAAATAAACCTAGCCCATTTCATTCTATGGTCTCCACGCACAACACAAGAAAAAAATCAAAAACTTGTTAAGGTTTCAGTGAGCTCTAAACTGGCGTCAATCAATTTTAAACGGAGGATATACCAACTCCAAATCATAAAGTTCAAGGTAAATTATACTATTTTCCCTTTTAATTTAAGTAGGAAATTTCTTGGAAACTTTAATACAATATGCACACAATGAACCACTAAAATTACAATCAAATAAAGGTGCAAGAAAAAACAAGGGTAGTTTTTATGTCACCGACAACATGATTTGACTTCATCAATTCATTGCGAAGTCAGGTCTAATTTACTTTATAGTTCATAGTTTCTACCATAAATATTAATTCACTTTATAATAAATTACATAGTGTCTTGTTAATTATTCCCTCCGTTTAAAAAAGAATGACCTTCTTTTCTTTTTAGTTTGTTTAAAAAAGAATGATCTCTTTCTTTTTTTGGTAACATTTTAATTTCAACTTTCCACCTGACATGTTTAAGGCCACAAGATTAAAGGACAATTTTGTACATTTAACATAACTTTAATTTAGAACCACAAGATTCAAAAGTCTTATTTATTTTCTTAAACTCAGTGTCAAGTCAAACTATACCATTCTTTGTGAAACAGAGAGAGTAATAATTTTGTGCCAAATTTCAAGTCAGATACACTATTCTTTTTAGTTGTCACGCTGCGTTTTTTGAAGTTAATTTGATTAATTTTAATAATTAAATTAAATTATATTAATTTAATATTTGAATTAACTAATTTTAAAAATTAAATTAAATTATATTAATTTGATATTTGAAAATAAAAATTTAGATATTCAAAACATTATAAAAAAAAGTACTGTATCAAAACTTTTTTGTTGGACTTCGTCAAATTCATGCACTTATCAGCATTTTAATCCATGTCACAATCAAATATAAATTTGTGGAAGGCGTGAAGAAATTTGCTACTCCCTCCGTCCCATTTTATGTGATATAGTTTAACTTGGCACGGAGTTTAAGAAAGAAAGACTATTAAAACTTGTGGTCCAAAATGAATGATAGAAATTTATGTAACTGTAAATCATTTCATTAAGGGTAAAATAAACATTTTATAGTGAAATTGTTACTTAAAATAGAAATATGTCATTCTTTTTTAGAATGACTAAAAAAGAAAGTGAGTCATATAAATTGGGACAGAGGGAGTACTACTTACTATGGACGACTAATATTCAATGTACATGTACTAGTTGACTACTGGGAGGTGAAATACTCGTAAAACAATTACCAGTTACTTGTACAAACTTTTGACAAGGAGGAGAATGATCACCTTTTAAATTGATAAAAGGTTAAAGCATGGCGATACAATTTTAGAAGAACTCTTGAAAGCTTTCAAATACTCTCAAGTTGCCCTCGTTATTTTCCCTTAAATAAAAGGAAAGATATACGTTCGTTTCTAAGTGGACTGAAAAATAAAAAAATAAAACAATCAAATTGAAACAAAATGAGTATTTTCTATTTCGAGAGGTGACAAATTTCTGTTTGTTACAAAACAGCTAGATTCTTGGCAGATATTTATATAACGGTTTTTTTAATAGAAGTGATGTTTTATTAGGAAAATATAATTTTAGACTGATTTTAGAGTCGCTACTTAATTTTTAAGAAAAATCAAGAAAACTACTATTTTCAAAAGACAAACAAAAAATCTAATGAAAACTATTAAGGGGTTCGGGATTTTTATTAGCATTTCAGGAAGGATTTGAAAGCACCCAAAACGCCCGCTAATATGCGGTTGTCCAATAATTAACTATTTGGCTATTATTTGAAGAAATATGCATACTTGACTAAGTTGCAAAAACAAACCGTTTGAAACTTGACATTGGTTTCAAGGAAAAGGGAAATATTATAAAGGGTATATATTTGCGTAAAATACAGTAAATATTCTAAAGGTCGATTTGAAAATAAGTTTGCTTAATTACGGACTCAAAATGACTTTTCTTTTGGGGAGTTGAATTTTTTAGAACTTTAAGACGAACGACAATTATTAACAAGCAAACACATAATGACAATTAGGATAGGGAAAGAGAATTTGGGCCCAAATCTGGTTTCCTGTCCGTCTGAGCCTGTATTTGGGCCCATTTTCATTTTGGACCTTTAACCCATTTGAGTTACCTGCACCTGCCCTATAGAAATATTTTCTATTTTGGGCCTTAGGCCCAATTCTTTCATCTGTCCTAAATTCTAATAATATAATAGCAAATAAGTGGGGTTAGGCCCAAAAGTAACAAAATACAATTTTAAAATAAAGAGTGGGTCTTTGGCCCAAATTTTTGACTCTCCAATCTGTTGCATATTCTTCTGGGATCTATTCATCGATTTTAGCGGCTGGCAAACTCAGAAAGAGGAATTTAAGTCTTTACGGCTCTCTCGAAATGTGAGGAAAATAGAGTCCGTGATGAACTCAGACGAATTTTACATGCAAAAAGGGACAGAAAAAAAAAAGCGAGTTAATAAGTATTTAAAAGAGGCGGATCTAATAAATCTTAAGAAATCCAAACAAAATTAAGCAAGTATAAAAGTGTAATGCATTTGGACTATTAATGCTGACCGAAGGAGATTACAGGAGATAAAAAAAAACATACTAAAACATCTAAACACTCCAAAATTCCAAGAGAAATCCAAATAAATAAATAAAAGTTAACTGAAACAAACAAACAAGAGTGATCATCCTAAATTGCTTAACACCTCAACTGGTTTATAAAGGAGGAAAAGTTCATTACTTTTTATTTTCCATTTAACCCAGTGCAAATCTATACATGGTTTCAAATAAATTTAACACAAAAATGAACAGAATCTAGGACCAACTTAATGAACATGAAAACAAACAAGTCTTGGTGAAATATTATATACGGAATATGTCTAACTAGTTCATAAAGCATTGTCAAAGAATAACTCAAGTAAGCTATATTGAATTAACTCAAATTTTGGGAAAAGGACTAGCTAAACCGACAAAATGCAATTAGCATTCAACTGCTTGAACTAGCCGAGGCAGTGAAATCCTACATGAACAGACTAATCACATAAATGAATTGCATTTATTTTTTTTATACCGAATCAGTACTTAAACACCACACCAACCGAAATAATTTAAATTCAAATCTAACAACATGATCTTAATATTTGATGCTAAAGTAGGTTAAGATATATTTGAAAAGACTAATGCAGACCTCCTGTAAACCGAAATGAGATGAAGATAAGGGAAGTATGCTAAAGAACTTACACTTAAACTGTAAATGGCAAGCATTTTTCGACTAGAATTTACACGAAATGAAGACACGAACACGAGTAAAGCAAGGTAAGTTAGGCAGTACCATGCTATATTTTCGAAAACTCAAAGGAGATGAAGAAAAGAAAAAGAGACATATCAAAGCGACGTAAAGAGTTAAGAGCAGACCCATTAATATATTTGAAAGCGTTAAAGATGCTCAAAATGAAAAAAATAAACTTAAACAATACCTTCTCCCAAGCTTCACAAAGAAGACTCGAAACTGCTAACTATTAAACTTGTAGCACATAGAGGATAGACAGCAAGATCGAACAAACAAGATAAGACACCATTTTAACCATCTTAAAATATACCGACTGAAAACGAGCAACAAGGAAGCAAACTAGGATACTAAAATCAAAGGGGAAAACCAAAACTCTTAATCAAAAAGTATTTTTGGCATAAAACCTATACATAGACATGCTCTATGTTGCAAACAACTAAAATAGATCAACTCGAACTAAGACAACCAAACATTAAACAACAAAGTGAACTAAAGAAAGAGAGAGGTACTCGAGCAAGGAAGGATAAAGAATCCATGGAAAGTTTCAGTTCATAAAACAAAACATCCAACAAATGAGTTAAAAACCGAGAAGAAGTTTACCTTTCCGGGGGCAGCAAACAGGGACGGCAACGAGTTGGAGACGACTGACTTCCACCACCACACGTTCCGACTCGAGCAGTGATAACCGAAACTAGTTCCCCTCTATTTTCTTGAAGTATTTAGTAGGTACTTTAGCTATTTTCGCTTAAGCTATTTGTGTGTATTTTGCTCAAATCAAAATCCAACTCGCAAAATCCCCTTAACTTTTCTCAACCTTCTCCTCTTTTTTTTTCTTCTTTTCAACAGTGAGTAATAAGTGTTTTATATAGAATTGAAATTAGGGCAGATTTTGGGGGAATTCGGGTGAAAAATGAATAGGAATCAAGGACCCAAATATTCAAACTTCAAATTCATTTCACCAGTTTGGGACGACACCCTTTTTCTGAGGATTTCAACCCATTCTGGAAGAGGAAAGGGAGGAAAAACGTACCTGCTGCCTGCTGGAATCGTACGATTTGGAGAGAGGAAAAGGAAGAAGACGACAACGAAGAGCAGAGTACTCTGTGTTCCTCACTGCTTTTCCGTGAATGAGCCGTGTGGTTTCCGTCTATTGACTTTGGAAGCTGCTGTGTATTGCTGTTTGTAACGTGAAGGTTCTGGGTTCTTTTTATGTTGAAGGAAAAGGGAGGTGGATCCGGTCAGGGGGAACTGGGTCGGGAGTGGGTTATTTGGCCCTTCATGTTGTCGGTTGTAGCATTGTTTGGGTCGGTTGAGAATCAAGAGAAAATTGGGCTGGGTCGGTATACTGTGTTGCTGGAAATTGTATTGGGCTGCTGAAAAGTGGCCCAAACTTTGGTCTAGTGATGGGTTTGAATAAAAGATGTATAAATTATAGGAATCACATATTATAAGTACTAAATAACATCCTATTCCTTCTAGTTTTCTATTTACCAAAAATCTCTTTAAAATGTTGTTTGCGGGATATATAGCGTTGTGCACGGGATACATAAGGTTTGATACATTCCAGTTAATAAGTATTGCGTTGTGCACGGGATACATAAGGTTTGATACATAGCGTTATGCACGGGATACATAAGGTTTGATACATTCCAGTTAATAGTTGTTGCGTTGTGCATGGGATACATAAGGTTTGATACATAGCGTTGTGCACGAGATACATAAGGTTTGATACATAGTGTTGTGCACGAGATACATAAGGTTTGATACATAGCGTTGTGCACGGGAAATCTTTATGTATCTTACAAATTTTATTAATTGGGGGAAATAAGGGATTTTTGAAATTTTTGAAATAAGTAGGGATAAATGGATATTAAGGTAAGTAAAGGAGTGTAGTTCAGTAATTTGTCCATAAAAGATTAGATTAGGCTAAAATTGTAATAGGAACTAATTAACAATTTAACCAAACGGATTAAAAGGGTAGCCAAATGAATTAATTTATGAGCTTTTTAATCTTAACGAGATAAAATAATCAACTTAGTCACAAACTGCTCGATTTTCACATAAACTAATTAATTCAAGACTATATTTTAAAACTAAAACTAAATTAATAACATACTTATTTTAATCAATGTAGAACTCTTTTGCTATGATTTTCAAAATATTTGTAAGACATAGCAAATACATATATAATTATATGAAATATAGTTATTAGTCAAAATACTATAAAGATCGATTGAAATTACTTAAAATAACCTTGAAACTAATTTGAATTATATAAAGCTAATTATTCTAAATCGTTTGAAAAATTAAGAAGCTCGAAAATTAATTATTATCGAGGACGGTCAAAATTAGGTGTCAACAAGTGATGTGACACCTCTCTTGGAACCAATGTAGCTCAAGTGGTCGAGCAACTATTGATAGGAGTGTATATCGTTTGTTTTTCTGTCATTTTTTCTAGGATTGGTTAAAAAGGAAAGTGAATCATATAAATTGAAACAGAGGAATTAGTCAATTACAATTTTTTCTAAATAATAACCAATAAAAAACAGGGATATGGTCCATTTTTTCTTACAGTGAGTCCAAAACCATAAATAAAAAGAATTATTAGTTAATTACAATTATTAAATGGGAGATCGAATAATAACAATGATTCTGGTAGAGTCATAATTATTCCTTCATTCTTAATTAAATATTTTGAATTTGTGCTTTGATTATTGACTAGTCCTTGTCAGGAAGTGTTTTACCCTCGATGTAAAAACCTCACAACACGAATGTGAATTAAGTTAGGCATCTATGCGGACACATAATACTAAGTAGAACTAACTCAATAATTGATTGAACGGAGATATTTTTCAAGATATAGCCTTTCTTTGTAGCTTCATGCACTTATATTTTGAGATGTCCACGTTGTGGATGTATATCCACACAATGGACCACTAAATATTGAAGTACAAGCACATACTAGTGCAAAGAAAAAAGAAGGGCAATTTCTTAGTCATTGAGCTTACTGCACCTTTCGATTCATCAATGGCGTTAGCAATACTCGTTCTTCTCGTTACTCTATTTTTCATGGGTTTTTTCTCTATTTATATACGTCACTTCGCCGGTTCCGATGATGATCAACGCCGGAGAAATCCATCTCTGTCCTCGTCGTCTTCCTCCGCACACAGGTTGCTAGTTTTTCAGTTACTGTAATTGCTCTGAATTTTTTTTAATTTTATCTCATTCTATCGTTATTGTTAATCGTTACTCCCTCCATCCTAATTATAACTTTATTTTTCTTGTTAGACAATTAACCGAATCCATGGCATCTTCTTCTTCTTCTTCTTCTTATGCGAGTGATTCACAAAACTGTACTCGATGGAAGTACCATGTCTTTCTAAGTTTTAGAGGTGAAGATACCCGTAAAACATTTACAAGTCACTTGTATGAAGGTTTGAAAAGCAGGGGAATATTCACCTTTCAAGATGATAAAAGGCTAGAGAATGGCGATTCCATACCAGAAGAACTCTTGAAAGCAATTGAAGAGTCTCAAGTTGCTCTCGTCATTTTCTCAAAGAATTATGCTACATCTAGGTGGTGCTTGAATGAACTAGTGAAGATCATAGAATGCAAGAAAAAAAAAGGACAAATAGTCATACCCGTCTTCTATGATGTGAATCCATCAGAAGTTCGACACCAAACAGAGAGCTTTGCAGAAGCCTTTTCCAAACACCAATCGAGGTATAAGGATGATGTTGATGGGATGCAGATGGTTCAAGGATGGAGAACTGCCCTAAGTGCTGCTGCTGATCTAAAAGGTCACAATGTTCATGACAGGTGAGTAAAAAACACATAAATTTATTTATCATGAAGACTAGCTAGCTACGCATACTATCTAATATTCTACTATAGAACAAATCTGTACCTCAAAAATTTATTTATTTCTATCTATATATGGAGTGAATAACTTTTATGGTCATCCAAGTATACTAAATTACTTGCTAAAGTCACTTGTGTTGATTTTGTATATTTACATCAATTTATTTACTCAATGACATTGTTACATAGATAATATTTTGAGGAGTTCGATTTATGTACCTTGTCCCTTGACCCTTCTATCATGATTATGCACTTTTTGTAGGATTGAATCAGAATGTATTGGAGAAATTGTTGACGATCTTTCTTCCAAATTTTGCAAGACTTCTTCATCTGATTTGGAATATACTGTGGGAATAGATACTCATCTGAAGGAAGTAAAATCCCTGCTAGAGATGGAACCTGATGATGTTCGGATTTTGGGGATCTGGGGAATGGGGGGAGTCGGTAAAACGACTCTAGCAAGAGCTGTTTTTGATACACTCTCACCTCAATTTCAATATGCAAGTTTCCTTGCGGATGTAAAAGAAACTAGCATAAAAGAAATGCATTCTCTACAAAATAAACTTCTCTCTAAACTGTTAGGGGAAGACAAAAAATATGTGAAGGATAGGGAGGAAGGGAAGAGGCTGATGGCTCATAGACTTCGTTTTATGAAGGTTTTAGTTGTGCTTGATGACATCAATCATCGTGATCATTTGGAGTATTTAGCAGGGGATCTTCGTTGGTTTGGCAATGGAAGTAGAATTATTGCAACAGCTAGAGACAAGCAAATTATAGGGAAGAATAATGTAGTACATCAAGTGACTACACTACCCGAACATGATGCTATTCAGTTGTTCAATCATTATGCTTTTAAGGACGAAGCTCCTGATGAGCATATTAAGAAGTTGGCTCTAGAGGTAGTCAGTCATGCTAAAGGCCTTCCTTTAGTGTTGAGATTGTGGGGGAGTTGGTTGCATAATCAAGATAAAACTATGTGGAGAGAAGTTGTAGACATGATAAAGAGAGAATCTAGTGAAGACATTGTTAAAAACTTCAAAATAAGTTTTGAAGGGTTGCAAGATAAAGAGAAAACGATATTTCTAGATATCGCATGCTTCTTTAGAGGGATGATGAAAGATGAAACCATTGAAATTCTTGAGAGCTATGATTTGGGCGCTCGTATCAGATTGCATGGTCTAATAGAGAAATCTCTTGTGTCCATCTCTGAATATGAAACAATTCAAATGCATGACTTAATTCAAGACATGGGTAGAGATGTAGTGAAAATGCAAAAAAATTCCAGAAAACCTAGCAGAGTATGGAATGTTGAAGATTTTGAAGATGTGATGATGGACAATATGGTAAGCTAAACAATGCAATAGTATTCATATTTCAAAGATATATATACTCTGTTCCTCTAGCTTCATATACTGACGCACAAGTCATTTAAGTTGTTTCAAATCCACACTACCTAGTTTGTTTATCTCATGTTAATAAGTTATGAATTACCACTTAATATATTTAATCTTATATCATTCTTTGGATTAACTTGAAATTTATACAGTATTTAATTTGTTCATACTAATTTAATCAATAATTTTTTAAAAGCTAATATCACCCATTTATTTACCCTAAGTAAGTTTTTATTAGTAAAAATTCAGTAATGAAAAAATAAAACTTAGGAGGGCCAATACTTACCTTACTAATTCAATGATATTAATTTTTTTTCATTTAAAAGATGACAGTTATTGGCACTATTTCAGTTACCATTTTGTTTTATGAGAGCATGAAAAGCTTTTTAACTTGGGTCTAATAAAATTCTCAAAAAATGTATCATTAACTAATATTTGTACGTACCTAAAATTTTATTTGATGGTGCTGGCTCTTCAAATAAATAATATAAAACATGACAAAAATTAGCATTCGGGGGTAGAGTAAGAAAACAATGATATTGATAAGTGGATTGTAAATGACATGTTGATTCATGATCTTTTTATAGGGGACAATGGAAATGGAAGTAATCTGGTTATGGACATCTAAAAAACTAAGCTTTGGCAAAGAGGAAATGAAAAATATGCAAAGGCTTAGGATATTATACATACGGCCTTATCCAAGGGCTTCCCTAATTGATTCAGAAGATGGCTCTATTGAGTACCTGCCCAACAACTTGCGTTGGTTTGTGTGGCATCATTATCCTTGGAAGTTTTTGCCAGAAAATTTTAATCCCAGAAGGCTTGTTAATCTTGATCTCCAACGTAGTTCATTGCATTATTTATGGAAGGAAACAGAGGTACCATTCTATTTTCAGATACTTTCTATTTTTAATTGTCCTAGAGTTATAATTGTTCTCATATTAACCTCTGTGAATTGCATTTCCAACCTCTGCATCTAAAGTAGACACAATAAAAATATGTTTGCACAATTGAGTAATTCAATTTTTAACTTTCTTGCTTATGCAATATTATTTGTAAGATTATTTTAGTAATTCAATTTTTAACTTTGTTGGTTATGCAATATTATTAGTAATAATTTGTTTTTCTTTAACAAAATATTGTTTTCCTTCTTTTGCTTGCCATTCTTCTATGCCTTTTTTTGTTTTTTTCAATCGAAGGGATAGTACTGTTTTGCATAGAAACTATTAAATTCAGCACATACATAGTCAATACTTAGACCTTCATATCATAAGAAAACCACTTCATAAGTAACCTCCAAGTATACTTGTGCAAAGCATGGATAAGACCCCATAATCCATCCATGCTAAGTATCCCCTTTGGTCATCATAATCATACTTACCATCTCATGATCTCATCCTTAGCCTAATTCTCGTAAACGAGGGAACCTTCACCTTTAGTCAACAAATCAAGGATGGCAACTATAGCAACAATCCAAGCTAAGCATACAACATATAAGAGAACACTTAATAAGTAGTTTCAAGTCATACTTGTGTGATGCATGAATAAGACCCCATAATCCCACCCATACTAAGTACCACTCTAGGCTATCATACTTAAATGATTAATATTCATCAATTCTAGACTACCAAGGATAACACCCTATTAGGCTAGACCAAGCTACCAAAGGAATAGCACCATACTAGGTTAGACCATGCTACCATGGAAGGCATACTATCATGCAAGTCCAAGATATACAAGGAAGGGTATTACAAGTGTTTCATCCTAGCTACCATGAAATGGTTTTGGACCAACTAAGTCATGCTACCTTGCTAGCATTATATGATTTTGTTACCTGCGAGAAAAGATTAAACCAATAGATAAAACTTAGCATAAAGGAAATGAAATGATGAAATGCAAATATTAAGAAAGAAATTCAAATGTGGATAAAACTCCATGGTGGATTATCGACTCTATAGAAAGAATGTAGAGGATGTGAAAAGATAGGGATAAATAATATTAAAAGTGTAAGGTACAATGAACAATAGTTCGGAGAAGATGTAAGAGCTTTTAACATATAATAATAATTAAGGAAAATTATGTAATTAAAATATTATGATTTTATCAGATATTTAATAAAAAAATAATTTGGTGGAGGGAAATATTGTAATTCAACTTTGCATATTAGAGCTTTTTACTTTTAATAGTAGGATTATCTGGACACGTGCATTACACGTATATCTCATATTATATGCTTGCATAATATATGTCTATATTTATAAATTTATGTATAATTTTTTTAAAAAAACCTTTTGATTGCAATATAAATTGGAAAACATGTATAAGATAAGAAATCAAAACAGATACCCTCAAATTTCAAACTATAAGCATAATAAGAATATGTATTTCTAATGAGTTTAATCAATCATACCTCACAATAATCCCTGCAATTAATTGAGAAACTTTCAATCTATACACCAACATTCAATAGTATATGTATCACTACAACAAATATGATATATAGCTACAAAATTATTAGCTACGACATCAAATTCGTCACTATTTATTCGCTTTTAGTGACAAAATTTACTTTTCGTGCTTAAATATACGAGACACATACTTTTAGTTGTTGGGTATGTAGCAAGAGTTAATGGGAAATGGAGGGAAGATGAAAAGAGAGGAAAAGTCGAAGTTGGGAACTTGAAGAGTTGAGAACTTGAAAAGTCTTCTTATGCTTTAGTGAAAAGGCATTTCTCCCTCATCGGTGGAGGAAAGAAAAATAGAAGAGTTTAAATATAGAAACACTCCTATTAATTGTTAAAAGGGTTGGAAAGAGGGACTCCCCTCGCGCCGTCGCTCGGCTCGGCTTTGGCTTTGATTGATCGAGAGATTATTTTTTGGACAAAGTTTGTTTTAATTATTTAGTTAATTATTTATTTAATTAATTAAATTAAATTAAATAGCCAAAACGTTAATTAACCGAAACGTTTTCAATTATTCAGTTAATTGACCGACCCGACTCGGATCCGCGCGTGACCCATTTTATTTAAATTCTTTCCCATTTTATTTAAATTTCCCGCCGTTGGAAGTGACTGTTCTGAAAGGTTGCAACTTTCAGAAACAGCCATGACCGTTTGAAAGGTTGCAAACTTTC
>JAJONZ010091294.1:0-33041 GCA_029582445.1 Solanum paucissectum
TTGTAAATGATGTGAATATGGTCTTATTTGTGAATGGTGACTTGAAATGTGGGTTTGTGCTTGTGGTTGTAAAGGTTTGTTAAAGAAGGTCTTAAAAGTATACATTTCTTGTAAATGTCCGTTGTGCATGTTTTCTTGCATGGTCATCATACTTAGTACTTATTGTACTAATTCCATATTTCTCTATTGTTACAAGTGTAGGTGGTGGAAAGTGAGGAGATATTTTAAGGAAGTTTGGGATACCGACTCTTGTTAAGAAGCTTGGTATGTCGTCATATATTCGAGGACATAGTTGTTACCTTTCTATTATTTCCACTTAGACATTGTATAAGACTTATATTTTGTTGTAAGGGGTCGTGTCCCTAAGATGTTCTATTCGTGTCTAAGATGGTACACGAGACTTAGAAATTCTACTTGCTTACATTTGAAAGATTTTATGAGTATTATGGATTTGTCTTAAAAAAAGTGTTTTAATTCCTTACGGTTTTTATTGCCGAATGCATTGAATGAATGCTAAGGCTTGTATAAGACCTCCGAGAGCTCCAATACGCATGTAACGGCTAGGGGGTGCTCTCGGGTGGTTACATGTTTCTATGGTCTCCTTATGTTGTGCATGTTCTAGATGAATTCATGTTTAATGAAATAATGAGTTTGTATGATTTAAGTTCCTCATGTTGATGTGCATTTAGTATGAGTTGCATATATGCTTCATGAAATGAATTGTTGAACATGCTTAAATGTGGTTTTAAGAGTAATTGCATGATTTTCTTAATGATGTTATGATGAGCATGATTTGAGCTGAAGAAGGTAATTCCTCCAATGAAATGAGAAATGCTACCGTTTTCATGCATAATGGGTTTGTAGATGTAGTTCCTACTTCCTTGTGTTGCATTGAGTATGTTTGAGATGGAGTTAATGTTTCCTCCTTGTTGTTGGTGCATTGTTATGATGTTTCATGCATGATGAGCTTCTAGTCTTGAGTCTTTAATTCCGTAAATTATTTAAAGTGTCATTCAAGGACAAATGTTCCCAATGGGGATATAATGTAACGACTCGGAAAACTAGTAGGTGAAACTACAGCCTTACGAGTGAGTTATTGAGTTTGATATGGAGTTTTATGTTGTAAAATGGTTTCCCGAGGTTAGGTTGAAGGTTTTAGCTGTTAAACCTCAAGGTACGACCCTCCAAGGACCAACTAAGGGTCCTTGAGGAGGACCCTAGAGCCTAACCCCCAAAGCTCCCCAAAACTGCCCAAGTTGCCAAAATGTTGTGGGCTACGGATGGGACCTACGCCCCGTAGGTCCATCCACGCCTCGTGGGGAAGGTTCTTAGGTCAAGACCCCAAATGAGGAGCCTAAGTCCTTCACCCACGAACCTGCAGGACGGGGCATGACCCCACTCATGGTCCGTGAGTCCTAGGTAATGGGTGAGGTCTGCAATCTGCCCCTAGTTCGGCCAAGTGGAGGACCAGTTGGTAAATTCCAAATTAATTAGTTAGTGATTGGGGATGGTTTATATTGTTTAATTTCACTTATTTAAGACCTTTTAAACTATTAACCACTCCTTTACAATTCATAATACCCAAACCCAAATAGTAACCACCTGCTCTCCAAAAAATCTCTCTCTAAAACCTCCATTGAAGATGAAGAAGAATTCAAGGTCTAGGGCTCAATGACTCATATTTTTCACTCAATTTTGTGAGGAATCTTCAATTAAGGTATGGTATTTTGGATTCATGGTTAACTTTCCATCCACGAAGTCCTCAAACCTTCAAATTCAAAGTTGGAAATTCTCCAAAACTAAGGGTTTTCATTCTAGGTCATGGATTCTTTCTCAAAATATTTTCAATGGTTTAATTATAATATATTGAGATTCAATTGCTGTTTTACGGTGGTTTTAAGATAAAATCCCCCATGAATCCATGATTTCCCCATAACCCTAATTTATGACTTTAATGTGGGTGAATGTTAGTAAGATGAATGTTATGTAATTTTTCTTGTAATGCGTTAGTTACTTGAATGATGTCATTATTCATGACTAAATTGTATTAATTCTAGATGTGTTGGTGAATTGTGGTTCATGGCCTTGAAGGGCAACTTATGAAGGTTGATGTATAATCATGATGCTTATGTACATGCTTTGTGATTTCAATGAAAATAATATGATCATGACTATATTAAAATTGTGATATTATTGAAAGGTTATTCTCAATTATACACTTGTGCATAATGATGACATATTGTGAAGGGTTTCATCAATGTAATGTTATACCTTGAATTGGTAGACTTAGGGAATCCTCTTCTTCTGTAATTCAAAGTGATCTTGATTGATGTACCTTGAATTGGTAGGCAGGGAATCCTCTTCTTGTGTGACTAATGTATCTTAACTTAATGAACATTGAATCGGTAGACCTAATGGTGGTAGCCCTTTCATAAATAATCATGAAGTATTCAAAGGCTTTGTCTTGAACCGAGAGACCTAATGGTGGTAGACCTTACATGATGAGTCTATGAAATGTTATAATGATCTACCTTGAATGAGTAGACCTAATGGTGGTAGCCCTTTCATGTGTATAATGATAAACCTTGAATCGGTTGACCTAAAGGTGACAGCCCTTTCTTGAGGATTCAATGAGTTATCCTAATAATGTACCTTGAATTAGTATACCTAATGGTGGTGGCCCTTTCACGTGTAATAATATACTTTGGGTCGGTAGGCCTAATGGTGGTAGCCCTCTCAATTACAATAATGTTAATGAGAATGAACTACTCTAAGGAAATTTAAAGCTTATCATCGAGTGCATATGGTAAGGTGGAAGCTCTCCCCATGTTAGGCCAGGTTTCAATGAACACCTTTCTTATCCCATAACTACGTGCCCACATAGGTTATTAGCTAGTGGATCCACCTAAGCTAAATTACCAGTTCTACCTTAGGCAAGTAGACCAACCCTTATGGTGTGGGAGACACTGGATTCCATGATTTGCTCACATGGTCTATGTCAGTTAATGCTTATTCCCATCATCTGAGTTACGTGCTATGGTTACTCAAGAGTTTATATGAAGTGTGGGTGGTAGTAGGGGATGCCATTCATGCAGTGGTTTTGAGAGGGCTATGGTGTGTTTCTCTAATGTCTTAATGTCTAATGAAATGAATGTGCTCATAATGATGCTAATGAGAATGTTGACTTAAAGGATTAATGTAAAGATGAATGCTTAGCTTTGAAATGTTATTATGAGTTGCTTTCGTTGTCATGCCTTATTAAATGTGAATGTTCCTTGTATATGATTATTGACTAAAGATGAGAATGAAGAATGGTAAGTATGTTATGGTGGCCTCAAAATGGTACTTAGTATGAATGGTATTATGGGATGCCATTCACACATTGCACAAGTATAACTTAGGGTTGTCTTAGATGAGGGTGCTAATGTGTTATTATGACTTATATGATGAATATGCTTATGTCCTAGGTGTTTGTACTAAAGATGCATGATGAATCTCAAACTTGGCATAAGCATGGTTTTCAACCAAAATGTCCTTTTAAGCATAATTTTTTCATGGCTATGATACCTAGTACATTTTTGTGCTAATCCATATTTCTTCCACATTTTAAAAAAGTATAGGTTCCGGATCTTAAGGTGACTTCTAGTGTTCAAAGCTTGGATTCATTCTCTCCAAAGCTAATTGGTGAGTCCTCATGGTTTGATGACGAGAGTTGTCATTTCTAGTTTCTTTTATGTCATTTTACGTTTCGGACTATGTTGAAGGGTTGTGACCCTATCTTTGATTCAAGTTGCATGTGAGACAAGCTAGACTTTTGTTGTTTGTTTTTAAGTAAAATTTTTGATTATATGGATTAAAAGTTTTAAAATCCATACCATTTTCTTATGTATTATGTTATGAATGGTATGAGGCTTGTATGAGGCATTTCGGCGTCTTGTATGCTGTGTTGCGTATGGGGTGTAGGCTCGGGTCGTAACAATCCTAAAGTGGAAGAGGGGAATTCTATGCCTAAGGGTCAGTTAATCTCTTGTCTTAAAGCTAGAAAGATGATTTCTAAGGGTTGCATTTATCATCTAGTTAGGGTGAAGGATGTGGATTCCGAAACCCCTATTCTTGAGGAGGTCCTGATTGTTAATGAGTTTTCGAAAGTGTTTCTAGATGATTTACCCGGTTTTCCTCTCGGAAGGGAAATAGACTTTGTTATTGACCTTCTCCCAGGTACACATCCTATTTCTATTCCTCCTTACCGTATATCTCCGGTAGAACCTAAAGAGTTGAAAGAATAAATAAAGGATTTGTTGGGGTGTTCCGATTTTGCGTGTCAGAAAGAAAGATGGTTCTCTTCGTATGTGTATTGACTATCATCAGTTGAACAAGGTGACTAATAAGAATAAGTATCATCTTCCAAGGATAGATTTTTTGTTTGACAAACTTCAAGGAGCAAGTTACTTCTCTAATATTGATATTCGATCGGGTTATCACCGATTGAGGGTGAAGGAAAATGACATTCTGATGATGACTTTTTGAACTCGGTATGGTCATTATGAGTTTTTGATAATGTCATTTTGATTGACTAATGCTCCGATGACATTTATGGATTTGATGAATAGGGTGTTTAGACAATACCTTATATGTTTATAATTGTGTTCATTGATGATAATTGATCTATTCGACAAGTAAGAATGAGCATATTGATCTTTTCAAGATTGTGTTGCTTATTCTCAAGGACCAACAACTCTTTGCTAATTTTAGTAAATATGAGTTTTGGCTAAGATCCGAAGGTTTTCTTGGGCATATTGTGTAGAGTAAGGGTATTGAGGTAGATCCTGAGAAGACGGATGCGGTCAAGATTTGGCCTAGACTTCTAACTCCTTCAGATATTAGAAGTTTCTTGGATTTGTCTAGTTACCATAGAAGGTTTGTTGAGGGATTCTCTTGAATCGCCTTTCCTTTGAAGACTTTGACTCAAAATAAGACTAAGTTTATATGGTTCGAAGCATACAAGAAGAGTTGAAAGATAGATTTACTTCTGCTCCAGTGTTGACCTTACCGGAAGGGACATATGGTTTTGTGGTTAATTGTGATACCTCGAGAATTGGGATAGGGTGTGTGCTTATGCAAAATAGGAAAGTTATTGCTTATGCCTCAAGAAAACTTAAAATTCATGAGAAGGTTTATCCTACTCATGACCTTTAATTAGCAGCGGTCATTTATTCCTTAAAGATTTGGAGACACTATTTGTACGGAGTTCATGTTCATGTGTGTACTGACCACAAGAGTTTAAAATATGTTTTTAATCAGAAAGATCTAAATATTCGCCAAAGAAGGTGGCTTGAGTTATTAAAGGATTATGACATATGTGTTCTTTATCACCCCGAAAAGGAAAATGTGGGGGCGGATGCTCTTAGTGGATTATCCTTAGGTAGTGTTGCTTATATTGAGGACGAAAAGTAAGAGTTGGTTTGAGATGTTCATATATTGACTCTATTAGGTTTTCAATTAGTGGACTTCACCAAGGGTAGTGTTATGGTTCACAATAGTTCCAAATCGTCTTTTTTGGATAATGTGAAAGTTAAGCAAGGTCTTGATCCAATTTTGGTAGAATCAAAAGAAGGGATGCTTAAGAAATCCATTAAGGCTTTCTCTCTAAGGGGGAGATGGTGTCCTTAGATTTCAAGGTCGTTTATGTATATCTTATTTTGATAACTTGAGGGAACAAATCTTGTTAGAAGCCTATAGTTCTCAATATTCCATTCACCCTGGAGCTACCAAGATGTACCCTATTTTGTGAGAGATCTATTTGTCGAATGAGATGAAGAAGGATATTACGGAATTTGTGACTAAGTGTCCTAAATGTCAACAACTGAAACTTTAGCATCAGAAATAGGGAGATTTATCCCAAGACATTGATATTCCTACTTGGAAGTGGGAAGATGTGATTTTGAACTTTATTGTTGGTTTACCTCGCACCCGGTGGCAACATGACTTTATTTGGGTAATAGTAGATCGGATGACAAAATTGGCTCATTTTATTCCCATCAAGGTTTCCTATTCGGCGGAGGATTATGCTAAGTTGTACATAAGAGAAATGGTATAATTTCATAGATTGCCTCTATCTATTATTTCCGATCGTGGTACCCAATCCACTTCTTAGTTTTGGAAGACTTTCCTAAAGGGTCTTGGAACAAAGGTTAAGCTTAGCACGACTTTTCATCCACAAACCGATGGGCAAGCGGAGCGTACTATTCAAACATTGGAAGACATGTTGAGAACTTCTGTGATTGATTTTAAGGGTAAATGTGTGATCATTTTCCATTGATCGAATTTACCTATAAAAAATCTAGTATTAGTATGGCTCCATTTGAGGCTCTTTATGGTAGGAGGTGTAGATTTCTTATAGGTTGGTTTGAGGTGGGTGAAGTTTCCCTGATTGGTCCGCAGTTAGTACCTGAGGCTATAGAGAAAGTTTGACTTATAAGAGAAAAATTTGAAAATGGCTCAAAGTAGACAAAAGTCATATGTTGATGTTAAAAGAAGAGACCTCAAGTTTGATGTTCATGATTGGGTTTAATTGAAAATTTCACCCATGAAAGGTGTAATGAGGTTTGGTAAGAAAGGGAAGCTTAGTCCCCGGTATGTATGCCCCTATCAAATTTTGAGCCCTTTTGGTAAGGTTGCTTATGAACTAGATTTGACTTATGAGTTGGCATTGGTGCATCCAGTTTTCCATGTCTCTATGTTGAATAAATCTGTTGGAGATCCGACATCCATAGTTCCCTTAGAAGGTTTAGGAGTTAAGAAGAATATTTCTTATGAGGAAGTTCCGGTTGAGATTTTAGACAGGCAAGTCAAAAAATTGTAGAGATAAAAAATTAGCTTCTGTGAGAGTGTTGTGGAGGAATCAATTAGTTGACGGTGCTACTTGGGAGGCCGAGGCCGATATAATGTCCCGATATCCTTATATATTTCCTTATATTGTTTCTCTAGCTTGAGGTAAAGAGTTCCTCATGGTTTGTTCTTTGTATTTGAGTCATGTGTCTTACGTGTTTCCATGATTTCCTTATTATGCATGTTCATGAAAAACTTGTGTTTTGAAAGAAACTATGTTTACATGATTTATTTTCCTCTTGTTGTTGTGCATCGAGTACGAGTTGCCTATAGAATTCATGTGATGAGTTGTTGAACGTGCTTTAGCTATGCTTTTGAGAATGAAATGTATATAGGCTTCATGAGATTGTTTTGAGCATGCTTTTAACTCGCAGAAGGTCGTTCCTTCTTGAACATGAGCAATTTTGAATTTCATGCATATTGGGTTGCTAGATGTAATTCCTACTTTCCTTATGATGCATTGAGTATGTCAATCTTAGAGTTGATGTTTCTCCTTGATTTGTGCATTGCATGCATTATGGGCTGTTAGACTTAGTTTCACCCCTCTTATGATGTTTTGATATTGTCCTAGCTTGGAGTCGATAGTTCCTCCTTGGTTATATGCATTTAGATGAAATTGCATCGTAGGTTAGGATTTTAGTTCTTCTCCTACTCTTTTAAAACTAGCTTGAATCTCATTCGAGGACGAATGATCACAAGGGGGAGATATTGTAACACCTCGGATTCGAAAGAGGACAAATAGCATGTTAGAACTCGAAGGTGCCATCCGACCAAGGCCAACCACAAATCGTTGGTGGGCCGATAGAGAGGCATCAAGGAGACTCTGAAATGCAGGAACCACAACATGGACCCACGAACCGTCGATGGGTCCACGACTCGTGGCTAGGTGAACAGTAGGTCAGGCGAAAACTCTCTGAACCTACTAACGAGTATGCAGTACGGGCTGTTTGTCAGTCCACGGTCCTTCAGTCTCAAGTCATGGGTTGTGAGGCAGAAGTTAATATCAGGGGTTGTTGGGTATTTCCCTAAATTAATTAGTTCCTATACTACGTCGTTTTACCCTTCATTAAGACCCCTAAATAAATATATTGACCCCCAAATTCACCCCATTCACTTCATTCTTCCAAAATCTTAAAAAAAGATTGATTCTCCTCACAAAAATATTTCCTTCTCTAGAACTTGAAGAAGAAGAAAGGACACTTAGCCACAAACTCCGCAATACCTTTCTACATCCCATTCCACCAATAGATCTCCCGCAAGTCACGGTACATCTTGGTGGCTCATGGGTAAACGGAATACTAAGAACTATGGGCTTCTAATAAGATATTTTCCCTTAAGTCATCTTCATTTGGAACACACAAACGATCTTTATATCTAAGTACACCATCTTCCCATTGGGAGAAAGCCTCAATGAATTTCTTAAGCATCCCTTCTTTTAATTCAACCAAAGTTTGGTCAAGACCTTGCTTAAACCTAACATCACCCTTCGTGGAGTCCACTAACAGAAGTTCCAACTAGGCCAATCTGTGAACATCTCCAACCAACTCTTCTTATCTTGCTCAAAGTGAGAAACCATTCCCATAGATAACTGACTAAGAGAATATGTATTCGCCTTACCTGGGTGATAGAGAACACTCATATCATAATCCTTCAATAATTCAAGCCACCTTCTTTGGCGAAGAGTTAGATCCTTCTGATTAAACACATATGCAAACTCTTGTGTTTGGTGAAAACATCAACATGAACACCATACAAATAGTGCCTCTGAATCTTTAAGGAATATACAACCGCCGCTAATTCAAGATCATGGGTAGAATAATTATTCTCATGGATATTACGTTTCCTTGAAGCATAAGCACTAACTTTGACGTTTTGCATAAGCACAAATCGTAGTCCAATTCTCGTGGAATCACAATAAACAAAAAAGCGTTCAGTACTTTCTGGTAAGGTCAACACCAGAGCAGAAGTCAATCTATCCTTCAATACCTGAAAACTCTTTGCACATACTTCGGACCATATGAACTTAGTCTTCTTTTGACTCAATGCTGTCAATGGACAGGGAATCTAAGAAAACCCCTCAACAAACCTTTTGTGCTAACCAGCTTAACCCAAGAAACTTCTAATATCTGAAGGTGATAGAGGACTAGGCCAACTCATGACCGCATCTTTCTTCTTCGGATTTACCTCAATATCCTTACTAGAAACAATGTGACTAAGAAAAACCACGGACCTTTACCAAAATTGACATTTGCTAAACTTTGCAAAGAGTTGTTGGTCTTTGAGAAATTGAAACACAATCCTCAAGTGATCAATGTGCTCAGCCTCACTCCTTGAAAAGATTTTGATATCATCAATGAATACAATCACAAATATGTCAAGGTTTTGTCTAAACCCCATATTCATGAAATTCATAAAATATTCTAGAGCATTGGTCAAACAAAAAGACATAACCAAAAACTAATAATGACTATACCGTGTTCGAAAAGCCATTTTCGGAATGTCATCTTCTTTCACCCTCAATTTGTGATAACCTTACCAAAGGTCAATCTTAAAGAAGTAATTTGCTCCTTGAAGTTGGTGAAACAAATCATCTATCCTTGGAAGAGGGTACTTATTCTTAATGTTCACCTTGGTCAACGTGCATTAGTCAATACACATACGAAGGGAATAATCTTTCTTTCTAAGAAAAAAAACTAGAGCACCCCATGGAGAGATACTCGGTCGGATGAAAGCCTTATCCAACAAATCTTTCAATTGTTCTTTCAATTATTTAAGTTCAGCTAAAGCCATTCATTAAGGAAGAATAGAGATAGGTTGTAAATCTGGGAGAAGGTCAATACCGAAGTTTATTTCCCTTTCGGGAGGAACACCGGGTAAGTCATCTAGGAATACATCCGGAAACTCATTAACAATGGAGACCAACTCAAGAGTAGGGATTTCAGAATCTACATTCCTCACCCTAACTAGATGGTATAAGAAACCCATAGCAATCATCTTTCTAGATTTAAGACAATAGAAAAATTGACCCTTAAGATAAATTTTCCCCCTGTCCACTCTAAGACAGGCTCATTCGGGAAATAAAACTTGACTACACGAGTTCTACAATCAATAAAAGCATAACAAGAATGCAACCAATCCATACCAAGGATAACATCAAATATAGCATATCAACTTCTACAAAGTCAACAAAAATAACTATCGGACAAGAAGGTGGGACACTTTCTATAGTCCCTCTTAGCCAAAATAGAATCACCAATAGGAGTAAAGACAAAAAAGGGATCTAACAACACGTCTGGAAGAACATCAAACATCATAGCCACATATGGCATCACAAAAGACATGGTAGCACCGGGATCAACTAAAGCATAAACATCAAGTTGAAAAACTTTCAACATACCTGTAACCACATCGGGAGAACCCTCTTGTTCACCACGAGTCTGAAGTGCATAGAATTGGTTTTTCTTGGGAGCATTGGAACGTGAACCACTAAGAGGAACTTGCTTACCCTCTCTTCCTTTAGCCATAAGCATTGGGCAATCCCTCATCTAATGACAGCTCATACCACAATCATAGCAACAATTCGTGCCGACTATGCACTTACCCTCGTGCTACCTTCCACCCCTAGCACAGGTAGACATATGCAGTGAAGATCCACTATCATTCCGTCCTTAAAGCTTAGGGTTAGAAACCCTATCTTTGTTGAACTTAGGAGGAGCATTGGAGGAAACTTTACCGGAAAACCTTTGTCAAAATCTAGAATGACCATGTCCATCAGATCTTGCATGAGAGAAATTATCATAACTGGTTTTAGCCCTCTTTGTCTCCCTAGACCATTCCTTATGCTTCTCCTCTTCGATCTGTTGAGCATGAACCATGACACGAGAAATGTCCATGTCATTAACAAGCATGGCGGTACAACAACCATTAACAACCATTTCGGACTCACCCAGAACGATCTTACTCATCATTGCTCTAGTTTAGCAATCATGGTAGGAGCATATCAAGGTAGTTGTGTGAACTTCAAAGCATATTTTTTCACACTCATATTTCCTTAATAAAGGTTGATGAATTCATGCACCTTTGCCTCCCTCATTACAAGGGTAAATAATCTATTCAGGAAAGCAACTTTGAACTTTTCCCAATCAAGAGGACCCACATCACGCGGCATCCCCTGTTTCCATTGGTTGTACCATATTAGAGCAACACCCTTAAGTTGATAAACGGCAAACTCCACCTTTTCCACTAGCGTCACTCACATGATCATCAACACCAACCTCATCAATGAACTCTTGAAGATCTTCCTCAACCTTAGAACCATGAAACTCTGGAGGATTCATTCTAGTAAAATCCCTCACTCTAGATGCCATTGTACCCACATTTAGGTTTACAGGAACCGCAACCTCCCTATTGGCTTGTGCCAACACTTGGAAAGCAGCCCTAAACTCCACATTAGTCATTTGCTCGGCCGAAGGGTCGATCAGAGGTTGAGAAGGAGCTTCATGTTCCACATTCTCCCTCACATTACTTCTTGCATAAGCACTTCGACTAGTAATATCCTGTAGAGCATCAGATAAGGATTAGAAGAGAGACCTTATAGAGTTAAACTCTATCGCGTAAATTTAGAGTAATGAAAGAAGTGGAGTTTCATAATCATCTTGTAGCCTCTCATTCATATATTTGGTGCGCTTCACACTCATGAATAAGACTCTACTCGATGTTACTTATGATACATCTTAGGACCATTCTAAATATTGTGCACTGATTACCAAGTTTGTAACGACCCACTGGTATACCTTAAATGTAACATGGCGTATAGGAGAGGCTCCATACAAGTCACTAAGCATTAACAACATAAGATAAAAAAGAAAGAGATAAAGAAGAACATTTCATGTCTAAAAGCTTTATAAAAGTAAAGCGGAAGTCTAAAACACTTGTCTCAATTACCATCTAATACAATATAATGAAATTGGCCTAGCCCATACATCATGTCCAAAAGAGAAAGTAAGACAAAATCTAAAATCAATGATAATCCATCCTCGAAGCATAAGGACATATCAAAGCTCGAGAATCTCGCAAATCAACCTCTAGCCATGATGAGTCCACAATTTGGACTCATTTAGGGCTTCATTTTAATAGAATTAGTGTCCTTAAATGCATATTTTGTCTCAATAACTGATGTAAATCCTGAATTTCAGGTATTTGAAGTTTAAGGCAAGTCATAGACACTACTCGGCAAAAAGAAAAAAAATGGTTGAAAAGAAGAAGAAAATAAGGCGTAAGGATCGCCTAATGCATTCGGTGAGTCATCGAAGGCCTTAACCTTTCCCAAAATTGCAGTGTGCTGAGCCCTGAAGGAAAAGATCAAGTCGGTGATGAAAAGGAGCAGTCGACGTGTCGCCAAACAGTTCTGCGAAGCAGTAATATATCACCAAATGATCAAGAAAGCGAAGATGCTGAAGGCAAGAGCTGAAAGGCGATGAAGCAGACCAAAGGGCGGGTCGCTGAGTGCATCGGCGTCCCCGACTAACTGCACTGAATGATCCTTCGCAACACATTTTTTGATAACTATAAATACTAGTTGAATTTTTATCTTAGTATGCAATTTCAGATACAATAGTTTATTTTTCGAAGTTTCAAGTAGAGAGACCTTGTGCTTAGCTTTTGAAGATTGAAGACTTCCAATTCAAAGAAATTGGAAGTGGGTGTTAAAGATTCTTCATCCTAGCCTCGTTTAAAGTGAATATAAATCATACCCAGGTGATATTACTTTGATTTGGCGTCATTTTCTTCCTTTTCTCTATGTCTAGCTAAAACCTAAATTCTTAGGGTGTGATTTTGATAATATGGGTTAAATTTCTTGTTGGGTATTGCTTATTGTTAGTCTATTTGCTGTTTAAATGTGATTTTCTTTAGTAGTTGCTTTTGAACTTAATGGGATTGTAGTTACAAATACGATTTCATCTTAGTGTTTTTGGCTTGCGAGAGAGAGAGGTTTTAAAACTAAGACTACTAAATCAATAGCCGGTGGTTATTGGGTCGTCGTGGGTTCAGCTCGAGAGAGTGAGTCCTAGACCTTTTCCCACACATTCAGTTCAAGAGAGTGAATGGACTGAGGCGGAGGTTGTGCTTAAAAGTGGCAACTCGTTGTTCGATAGAAACTGAGTTTATTCGGGGTAAATTGTTTGAGAGAGAATTTACCCCTCTAAACTCTAGCATAGTTACAAATGTTCAGCAATTGATTATCTATAGTATTTACCCGATTGTGTAGTTTATCCCATATTCCTATCACATCCCAAGAATCACATCTCCCTATATTAACATCTTTTTGTTTTCGCTGTTTTAGTTGTTAATCGACTACAACCCCCCCATTGATAATTGACATTCGTGTCAACCCCTTAAATTATGATGTTTTTACTCGATAATGTTTTTAGCTATGGTTAACTCTAGCACTTTCGCACTTAAGTCTTAATTCTCAGAAATCGCTCCCTTGGGACTCGACCCCAACCCATTCGGTTGGGTTATATTACTATTGTACAATCATAGACACTTGAATCGGAAGTTGTGTCTTGATTACGCAAACGTCAAACCACAAAACTGAAAACCCTGATAGTCGGATGCTACATTTGGGAAAATTTAGGCAAGAGTATGTGTTAGTACAAAACAATGTACCAAGTATGATAGCTATGCATAAAACATTTAAATCATGTTTAAAAGGGACCTTTTCATAAGTATGCAATGATCAAGTTAAAACATGTAACTTGAGAGTTAGAAACCATAAGTCATAAAACCACGATCAACGCAAGTGAATATCATCTTAAAAAATACTTACAATACTTCTTTGAAGTAAACTTGATTCATCATAACTTTTCTCATTTGTGGGAAATAGTCTTAACCGACATATAAGACCATGTGAGCTATCAACATGGAATCTGGTGTCTACCCCACACTAAAAAAGGGGTGTCCCACTTGCCAAAGAAGTACCATGAACTTCTAGCTATTGGATCCACTAGCTAATGTTTATCTAGACAATCTTCCTATGGGGGCTCATAGGTAAGAGATAAGGAGATTGCTGCTAGAAACGTGACCTCTAAAAATGACAGAGCCTCAATCTCAATATCCTATCGGTGCTAAGCATATTTCACACAGAGTAGTCGTTTTCTTAACTTATTCTTATTATCCATGGAAGGGCACGTAATCTTGTCAATACAAGCTAAGTGATATGTTATCCATGGAAGGGTATCATTCAATAACCAATCCAAGCTAGGTAATGCATCATCCATGGAAATGTACAATTAAGTAATATATCCAAGCTAGTTATTATTAGAATAGCTCCTAAGATCTTTGATTCATAGTTTAGTTGAGAAAACCTTGCAACCCTAAGAATTTTTTAGGTGAGAAATTCCTTTCTCAAATCATGCCTTAATGTGTTTATCAGAAATCCTTTCAACAACACAACAATAATCATCATCATTGATAGTTTACTCTAAAAGCATCCTTAAAACATTTACAATAATCTCATAAGAACATGGGATGTACATGGGTTAAGAGAGAAATTATCATTAAATCACAGTATTTCATCAATTCATGCATCAGAGATCACAATTTAATCATTTAAATCAATAATCAAGAGAATCCATGGCAATTGAAGAAAACCTAACTTAATTGAGGATTGCTAACTTTGCAAATAAGAAAATTTGGGAACTCCATGAGTGGAAGAAATCCATGGATGAAAACTACCATACCTCAATGAAAAAATCTTGCCTTCAATGGTGGAGTTGGATACTTGCCTTGAAACTCCAGGTTGGACCCTTCTTCTTCTTTATGTTTTCTAGTGAGAGAAATATTTTGGAGAGAAAAAACTTGATCTTCTTTGGTATATTTAAAATAATGACTTGAATGGGTAAGTTTTGAGATTAATAACACTTATCTATGGGTTCTAGATAAGGGAAAAATGACTTAGTATCAAGATAAAATAATTAGGAAAAGACCCAACTGCCCTTAACTTACAGCTGATGCGAACCTCCTAATGGAGGCCCACACGAGCCGTCTAGGAAGTCGTCGTCCCTAGACCAGTGGCTTGGCAAGTCAAGCCGCCTCAACACGCCCACATTCATGGGTCGTCTAGCCCTTCACGAGCCGTCTAGGGGCTCGTGTGAGGAGGTCATCCTAGAGGTGGTTCTGCCTCCCTTTTACGGCCAGCACGATGGGTCATGTGGCTCACCACGAGTGGTCTAAGGGCTTGTTGGAGGGGTGTCCCTATTGGCCAAACACTGGAAGGCAACCACGGGCACAACCATGAGCTGTGGTGCCCTTCATAGCCCATCTGGTCTATATGAAAGGTGCCATGGCTCAGTCATGGGCTTATGACCTTCCACTTGGCTCCTTTGCTAGTCTTCTAATTTTTGGGGTGTTACATAATAAGCGTTGCCAAATCATAGAACAATGGAAAATACTTAATTATATGTATATACCACACTTTAAATTGTGCTGTATTTATAATTCTAAAAACAACACTTTATAAGTCTGTCCTATTAATTCTCATAAATATTTATGCAATAACGAGTTTCGTCCATATATTTTTTCCCCAATATCTAAAAAATAAGACTACTATGGGATATAATATAATTTTGCTAAAATAATAAGATTCCTCCATAATATCTATTTCCCTCAATTTCTAGAAAACTAAAACCTAAATTTCATTTTCAAAGGTTTTTGCTCCATCGCTTCAGCTAAGTGCCCTTTCTAAATTCTCATCTCTTATGTGATTATCCAATTTATGACCTAGAGATTTAATATATTTGCAAATTTATATAATTAGATTATTATTTTTAAGTTATTTATTAGTGAATTTTGTGCTTGAAATCATCAAAATAGCATAGTTATGTATAATGTGACAATTAGAAATATAAAAAAAAATTAAAAATAGCATATAATTTTTTTTATAATATTATTTATAGTTTATTTAAAATATCCACACTTTTTAATTGTGGCCATAAAACGTTATTAGTGTGGCTTATTTCTTTCAAATTATGGCATGAAAATTATTTAACACAACACTTAAAAAATGTTGCTTTAGAAGAGGTTGCAAATGCTATGTTTTGCAAGTGTAGCCCATGATAGTAAAGGCCACACTTGAAAATTTTAGTTTGAGGTCATGCAAGCATTTCCATATGAGGTCCTAAAAGCTTAGCCTTTGTACCTTAAAGGCCACACTTTTGAATCGTAGAACTTAAAGCAACACTTGAAAAGTGTGGCCTTAGATCAAAAGTTATGCTTGTTTAGGCCACACCCTCGAAAAGTGTTTCCTAATGTATAAAAATGTGGCCTTAGGTCAAAGGCCACACTTTTTGATAGTTTAGGCCACAGTTTTTTGGGGTGGCTAAAGACCTAAACTGTTGTAGTTGGTGTTGACTGTATTTTCGTCATAGTTTTGCGATTGACTAAGTCAGCTCACTTTCTCCATGTTTTGTATTCATTCAATGACAAGAGATATGTTCCTATGTACATTTGAGAGGTTGTTCATCTTCATGGTTTGCCTGTCTCTATAGAAGCTGATTGGGGTGCTCAGTTCACTTCTAGCATTTTGAGGACATATTAGTAAGAATTGGGCACTCGTGTTTACCTTACCACAACTTTCCACCTGCAGACAGATGAGTAGTCATATTATACTATTTATGTTCTTGAGGTTATGTTGCGGGCCTGTGATTTGGGGTTCATAGGTCATGGGGAGAAGTTCTTGCCTTTGGCGGAGTTTGTGTTCAAAAATAACTACCACTATAATATTCAGATGGCCCTATTCGAGATCTTATATGATATGCATTGTTGCTCTCTGGTTGGTTGGTTTGAGAATGAAGATCCTAGGACATATGGTACTGATATGACTAAGGAGGCCTTGTGTAGCGACCCTTTTCGAAAAGATACTACCAGTTAAACAAGAAATCTAATTAAATACTTGCTACATTTCAAAAAGGATAACTATGGCCGTATTGATTTTAATCTAGTAGAGGGATTAGATGCATAATGACCTCCAAAAAGTAATTTAAGCAAATAACCGACAAGCTTTTCATGTATATATATATTATCCTCACATTCAAGGATGAAATAACAAGAATATTACAAGCTTCCGAGTACCGAAATCAGCCTGCTCATGCTTCACACAAACATTCATAAAGTAATAGTAGATTTAGGATATTACAAGACTTGGGTTTACACACACCCCAAAAAAGAACAAAACATATAGCGATACTTATATTACAACCCATGGTGACATGACCAAATCAGCCCTCAAATACACCAAGTAAATATACAAAACATAGATCATGTACAAGTCCTAAGGTTTATACAAAATATATATGCCTATATGCAAATGTGATCTTCCTTAAAGCTTTCCAAATCTCCATCTTCAATGGAAAACTTCAAGCATCCTCTCGAACAATCCCTACGAGAGAAACAACTATCGTTAAGCATATAGCTTAGTGGTGTAAAAACTATAAATTTGAAGCCCTCAATTTCAGCAAGTTACCATTCTCAAGTTAAGGGCAACATAATTGAACATACTAAATAAATCAAGTAAACAATATATAAAGAGTATCAAGTTCAATATTTAAATATACAAATGTCAAGAACGCTCATAGCACCATTTTCCAAGAGATTCAACAACAAGGCTCGCCCAATATATACATCACGTCGTCACACCAAGCACAAGAAGGTATCAAGAAGGGTCAAAACCCAATAATCAAGAGAACCAAGAACCATATTAAAAATGACTTTCTAGTTCGTACTAAAATGGACAACTTCCATTCTTAAGACGGACTAAAAATCTAGAGTCAAGATGGTAAATGATCTGAATCAAGAGGCATGCCAAGAGTGACAAAGTCACAGCCACAAGAAGGACAAGGTCCCAACAAGAGTGCTAAGTGATAAAACAATCCGTACAAGTGGGCGAGTTACACAAGCGTCTTTAACGTCTTAAAGAATACCAACACGACAATGCAAAGTGACAAGAGGTAACCAAGATCAATTTGCAGATATACTAGCAGTTAAAAGAGTGAAAGTACATGTTTATACACAAACCTCAGTTCTTTAGCAAATAAACAGTCCAACACAACTTCGCGAGTTCAGACCGTAGGCCAACCAACGTTTCAAGGTCCTCAACTTGTTCACGAGTATATACAACCTTAAAAATATAATTAAATAACTTATTAATTCCTAGAATCTCAATAATATCGAAGTAAAACAGGATTATTATCACAAGTAAGCTTAGCTTGTACAAATACCACTATGCTCCCAAAACAGTGATTCTGGCCAGCCTAGTACCTCATGTTGCAACTTAGATTTGAAAAGGAAAATGGAAAAACTGGACTGTATATCCTTCATGCAAGATGTAGGTACGTCTCTTAAGGTTGAAAATAATCAAAAATCACTGCAAAATATATTTTGTACAAAAAGATATCATCGATACACTAAAAGTTGTCCATACAGGATTTCTAAATCCGAAATCTAGACAGAACTTTTCCTATGTTGCGTCCCATATTTCGAATCCATAAGAGCTAAATTAGAGTTTTACATAAACATAGGAGTTGTAGGTATACTAATTATATTTCCAAATCATATTTATTCACTGTAAACTAAGTTATATATAAAGAGATATGCATAAACTACCAAACACTACCCCGCTCAGAAACAGATTTCGTCACTTACCAAAAAAAGAGTGTCTCCAATTCGAGAAAAAAGGACCTAAGTTTTTCTCTTGTGATTTTGATAGTAATAGAGTTAGAGAGAGGTCACCAGGTTTGTTAGAGCTAAGGTACACGAATTTCACTGTAGAGGAGGTGTAAATATATAGTCAGCAAAAAAAATGATGTTTATCCCCTTCACAGCTGTTCAGAGGTGCTGCCCAAATAATTGTAGGCTGCCCAAAAAGCATACATATATACCTATATGTATATACCTAATACCAACACTTTCAATTTATATGTAATTCTAATTAAAAAATTACTTAAATATCCCCATACAATACCTTATATTACGATCACAATTATCTCAAGCAAGATTGCGAATATCACAAAATTTCAAGTTCACAAAATGAGAATAAAACATATTGTAGTAATTAAGCAATGGTGTATCGACATGCGAAAGTTGGTCTAGTTTTTAGGGGCGTTACAACTCTCTCCCCCTTCAAGAAATTTAGTCTCGAAATTTACCTTACACTAGCCCCGGAACAAGTGCAGATACGGGGTCCTCATGTCTTCTTCTCTTTCCCAGGTAGCTTCTTTTCCAGAATGATTCCTCCAAAGTACCTTTACTAAGGGAATTCTCTTGTTCCTAAGTTGCTTTACTTCTCGAGCTTGAATTAGAATAGGTTCTTCCTTATACGTGAAGTCAGGATTAACCTCAATAGATTCAACTGGAAGAACATGAGATCGATATCTTCTAAGCATAGAAACATGGAAGACATTGTGGATCTTGTCTAACTCAGGTGGCAAAGCCAATTTATATGCAACTGGTCCAACCCTTTCAAGTATCTCATAAGGCCAATAAATCGGGGACTAAGTTTTCTTTTTTGGCAAAATCTCATAATCTTTTTCCAT
Source organism: Solanum paucissectum (assembly GCA_029582445.1). Lineage (NCBI taxonomy): Eukaryota > Viridiplantae > Streptophyta > Magnoliopsida > Solanales > Solanaceae > Solanum > Solanum paucissectum. The sequence goes on from JAJONZ010091294.1 coordinate 19,479, forward strand.
CGAGACACCTTTAAGAATACTTTATCTCCAACTTGATATTCAATGTCACACCTTTTAAGATCAGCGTACGACTTTTGTCTATCCGAAGAAATCTTTAGATGATCCTTGATAATTTTTACCTTGTCTTCTGTTTGTTGCACAATTTCAGGACCAATAAGTTTCCTTTCACCAACTTCACTCCAACAAATAGGGGTCTGACACTTTGTTCCGTATAAGGCTTCAGAGGGAGGCATTCCAATACTCGATTGGTAACTGTTATTGTAAGAAAATTCTATCAAAGCCAAGTGTGTGTCCCAACTACCCTCAAAATCCATAATGTAAGCTCGAAGCATATCCTCAAAAATTTGTATCACTCTTTCCGACTGGCCGTCCGTTTGAGGATGGAACGAAGTGCTAAACCTCAACTTAGTACCCAAAGCTTCCTGCAAGCTACCCCAAAATCTAGATGTAAAACTTGGGTCCCGGTCTGATACAATAGACACAGGGATCCCATGTAGTCTTACAATCTCATTAATGTACAACTCGGCTAAACCCTCAAGTGAGTAATCCATTCTGATTGCTAAGAAGTGAGCACTCTTGGTTAGCCTGTCCACAATCACCCATATTGCATCATGATTTCTCTGAGTGCGAGGAAGTCCCGAAACAAAGTCCTTAGTTATTCTCTCCCATTTCCATTCCGGCATCGATAAGGGCTGTAGTAAACCAATTGGGACTTGATGTTCTGCCTTTACTTGTTGACAAACCAAACATTTGGAAATGAACTCCGCAATGTCTCTCTTTATACCATTCCACCAATAATGTTCTTTGATGGTCTGGTACATCTTTGTACCTCCAAGATGCATCGCATATGGTGATGTATGTGCTTTATTCAATATTTCTCTCCTCAATTTGTCATCATTAGGGACACATAACCTGTTTTGATAAAATAATACACCATCTTCTGTTAATCTAAAATCAAGCTTTTCCCCATTTTGAACTTCTCTGGTCAGTTTTACAAGTTTCTCATCTAACTTTTGTGCTTTTTTCACCTGTTCAAGTGATATTGGATTTACTTGCAAATTAGCATTAACTGAACCATTTGAATCAGGTGTAAAACAAACATTCATGGCTCTTAACTCAAGGAGGAAGGGTAAAGGACTCAAAGAAATGCTTGCGAAGGATTTTTGACTTGAGGCATCTGCAACCACATTGGCTTTACCTGGATGATAATCAATCGTGCAGTCATAATCCTTGATGAGTTCAAGCCATCTACGTTGTCGAAGGTTTATCTCCTTCTGAGTACCCATGTACTTTAAGATCTTGCGATCAGTAAATATATGACATTTCTCTCCATACAAATAATGCCGCCATATTTTTAAAGCGAAGACTATAGCAGCAAGTTCAAGATCATGATTAGGATAATTCAATTCATGCGGTTTTAATTTCCGAGAGGCATAAGAAATTACCTTCCCTTCTTGCATCAAAACGAATCCGACACCATTGTGAGAAGCATCACTGTATACTACATACTCTTTCCCTTCAATTGGTAGAGTAAGTATAGGCGCTTGAGTCAACAAGGATTTGAGAGTTTCAAAGCTCTCTTGACATTTGTCATCCCAAATAAACTTTACTTCCTTATGCAAGAGTTTAGTCAAAGCAGAGGTTCTAATGGAAAAGCGTTTCACAAATCTTCTGTAGTATCCTGCTAAGTCCAAGAAACTTCTTACCTCAGTCGGACTTTTGGGAGGTCTCCATTCAACAACTGCTTATATTTTACTAGGATCCACCTTCACACCTTCAGTTGATACAACATGTCCCAGAAAAACTACTCCATCAAGCCAAAATTCACACTTGGAAAGTTTAGCATAAAGTTCTTTCTCCTTCAAAATTTTCAAAATAATCCGGAGCTGTTTATCATGATCTTCACTACTTCTGGAAAATATTAAAATATCATCTATAAAAACAACCACAAACTGATCAAGATAAGGCTTGAATACCCGATTCATTAGATCCATGAATACCGCAGGAGCATTTGTCATTACGAATCGCACCACCAAAAATTCATAATGACCATACCGAGTTTTAAAAGCAGCTTTAGGGACATCTTTCTCTCTAACACGCAGTTGGTGATATCCGGACCTTAAATCAATCTTTGAGAATACCTTAGCACCTTTCATTTGGTCAAACAAATCATCGATTCTTCGTAGTGGATATTTATTCTTGATTGTTATTTTGTTCAATTGTCTATAGTCAATACAAAGCCTAAGAGTTCCATCTTTATTCTTTACGAATAAAACAGGGGCTCCCCAAGGAGAAAAACTAGGTCGAATAAAACCTTTCTCAAGTAGTTCTTGCAATTGATCTTTCAATTCTCTTAACTCTGCTGGAGCCATTCTATAAGGGGTGATCGAAATAGGAGTAGATCCAGGAATAAGGTCGATTGGAAATTCAACCTCTCTTTCCGGGGGCAATCCCGGAAGGTTTTCTGGATATACTTTTGGAAAATCACATACAACAGGTATTTCCTTGATACAAGGACTCTTCAAATGTGTATGAACTATGTGAGCAAGGTATGCCCCACAACCTTGACGCATCAACTTCAAATGTGTATAAACTATGTGACGCATCAACTTTCTTGCCAAGGCCGCAGAAATAAAACTAGATGTCACTGATCTTTCACCTTGTACAATGATGTGTGAAAATGTAGGATCTTTAAAAGTCACATGCTTAGACCCACAATCTACCACCACATGATATTTATAAACTCAATCCATCCCGATAATAACATCAAAATCCTTGAAGGGCATTTCAATTAAATGAGCAGGGAAGACTAGGTTTTGAATAACGAAGGGACAATCTTGGTAAACTTGATTGCACACAACTTGATAACCGAAAGGACTTTCAACCAGCACATCGTAATTAAATCTCACAGATTTCACATTTTCAGGAAGAACAAGTGATGAACAAATATAGGAATGTGTAGAACCAGGATCAAATAATGTAAACACACATAAGCCAAATAAGTGAAATTTACCGACAATGATGTCTTGTCCATCTTGATCATGACTCTACCTCATAGCATAAGCGCGTGCAGTAGCCCTTTGGCCCCTAGCTTGATTAGCTCCACTTGTACTTGCTGCCTGAGTGTTTTTAGGTCTTACACCTCTATTAGTTTGAGGAGGATTGACAGAAGGCTTATGAGTTGAGCCTTCAGTTCTCAACGATGGAGCATTATTAAGATTAGGACAATCCTTCACCTTATGATCAAAGCTCCCACAATTGAAACATGCACCAAAAGCTCTCCTGCAAGTAACATAATGATTCTTTCCACATTGTGCACAAGTGGGAACACGAGGGTTGCCTTGGCCATAATTTGGAGTGCTAGCTGTAGAAAATTCTGATTTGTTTTGCCTTTGTTGAGGTGGCCTGTTCTCACTACCAACCTTAGAATTATCAAACCTTCCCCTTTTGGATGGACCCCCAAAATCTGGTCTAGGCTTTCAGAATCTATTTTCATTTCTACTAGCTTTTTCCTTATCAAGTCGTTCCCAAGTAAAAGTAGTGGACACTAACTTACAAAATTTCTCATGTTGCAGTATCGCCATATTTTTCCTAATGGAATCATTTAAACCGTCTTCAAACTTCCTGCACTTGTCTTTTTCCTTTTTAATAATACCACCAGCATAGCTAGAGAGCCTTAGAAACTTCTATTCATATTCAGTAATAGACATGCCTCGTTGCCTTAGATTCAGAAACTCTTTTTTCTTTGCATCACAATAAGCAGGTGGGACATACTTCATACGAAATTCCTTAAGAAAATCATCCCAAGTAAGAACATAAGGTTTTACCTTGGCATTCGGAACACTTACCCACCAATCGTAAGCATCCTTTTGTAATAGTGAAATAGCATACTTAAATTTTGCAACATTTGAACACTCTAACTGCTGAAATACCCTCTCGATGCGATCAAGCCATTGTTCAGCATCAGTGGGATCAACAGTTCCTTCAAACTCCACACCACCCATTTTCCTCATTTTCTCAAAGTTAATCCCGTGGGGATCATGCATCGATTCAGCCATGTGGTGGAAGAATTCAGCCATTTGTTGTAAATGAGGATTCATGGTTTGAGTACCATGACTCATGTGAGGATGTAGACCTGGTCTTACACCCTAATGGTTTCCCACTTCAGAACCACTAGTGTGGGGAACATACTGATTCGAGATATGTTCTCCAACCCTTTCCAATGCATGAGGTTGGGAAACAGAGGCACCCAAACCTTCACGAGCAGCTTCCATAGGTCGGTTAGACGAAGTGGCCATGACTTAATTCCTTCAAAAGGAAAGATCACATTGCATTAGGGATATCTACTTGATAAATATGCACTCTGCATGCGATAAAAACATTATAAACCATTAATTGCCCAAATAATACAAATAGAACATTTTTCAAAAGTATACAAATAATTCAAATCAAAATTCCAAGAACCACAAACCTAGGCTTTGATACCAACACTTGTAACGACCCTTTCAAAAAGATACTACCACTTAAACAAGAAATCTAATTAAATACTTGCGACATTTAAAAGAGGTTAACTATGGCCATATTGATTTTAATCTAGTATAGGGATTAGATGCATAATGATCTCTGAAAAGTAATTTAAGCAAATAACCGACAAGCTTTTCATGTATATATATATTCTCCTCACACTCAAGGATGAAATAACAAGAATATTACAAGCTTTCGAGTACCGAAATCAGCCTGCTCATGCTTCACACAAACATTCATAAAGTAATAGTAGATTCAGGATATTACAAGACTTGGGTTTACACACACCCCAAAAAAGAACAAAACATATAGCGATACTTATATTACAACCCATGGTGACATGACCAAATCACCCCTCAAATTCGCCAAGTAAATATACAAAACATAGATCATGTACAAGTCCTAAAGTTTATACTAAATATATATGCCTATATGTAAATGTGATTTTCCTTAAAGCTTCCAAAATCTCCATCTTCAATGGCCAACTTCAAGAATGCTCTCGAACAATCCCTACGATAGAAACAACTATCGCTAAGCATATAGCTTAGTGGTGTAAAAACTATAAGTTTGGAGACCTCAATTTCAGCTAGTTACCATTCTCAAGTTAAGGGCAGCATAATTGAACATACTAAATAAATCAAGTAAACGATATATAAAGAGTTTCAAGTTCGATATTTAAATATCCAAATGTCAAGAACGCTCATAGCACCATTTTCCAATAGATTAAACAACAAGGCTCGCCCAATATATACATCACGTCGTCACACCAAGCACAAGCAGGTATTAAGAAGGGTCAAAACCCAATAATCAAGAGAACCAAGAACCATATTAAAAATGGCTTTCTAGTTCGTACTAAATTGGACAACTTCCATTCTTAAGACGGACTAAAAATATAGAGTCAAGATGGTAAATGATCCGAATCAAGAGGCATGCCAAGAGTGACAAAGGCACAGCCACAAGAAGGACAAGGTACCAACAAGAGTGCTAAGTGATCAAACAATCCGTCCAAGTGGGCGAGTTACACAAGCGTCTTTAAGTCTTAAAGAATACCAACACGACAATGCAAAGTGACAGGAGGTAACCAAGGTACCAAGATCAACTTTCAGATATACCAGCAGTTAAAAGAGTGCAAGTACAAGTTTATACACAAACCTCAGTGCTTTAGCAAAGAAACAGTCCAACACAACTTTGCGAGTTCAGACCGTTGTCCAACCAACGTTTCAATGTCCTCAACTTGTTATCGAGTATATACAACCTTAAAAATACAATTAAATAACTTTTTTAATTCCTAGAAGTTCGATAATGTCAAAGTAAAACAGGATTATCATCACAAGTAAGCTTAGCCTGTAAAAATACGACTATGCTCCCAAAACAGTGATTCTGGCCAGCGTAGTACCTCATGTCGTACCTTAGATTTGAAAAGGAAAATGGAAACACTGGACTGTATATCTTTCATTAAAGATGTATGTACATCACGTAAGGTTGCAAACAATCAAGAATCACCGCAAAATATACTTTGTACAAAAAGATATCATCGATACACTAACAGTTGTCCATACAGGATTTCTGAATCCAAAATCTGGACAGAACTTGTCCTATGTTGCGTCCCATATTTCGAATCCATACCTGCTAAATTATAGTTTTACATAAACATAGGAGTTGTCGGTATACGAATTATATTTCCAAATAATATTTATTCACTGTAAACTAAGTTCTATAAAAAGAGATATGCATAAACTACCAAACACTAACCAGCTCATAAACAGATTTCGTCACTTACCAAAAAAATAGTGTGTCTCCAATTCCAGCAAAAAGGACCTAAGTTTTTCTCTTGTGATTTTGATAGTAATAGAGTTAGAGAGAGTTCACCAGGTTTCTTAGAGCTAAAGAACACGAATATCACTATAGAGGAGGTGTAAACATCTAGTCAGCAAAAAAAATGATGTTTATCCCCTTCACAACTGTTCAAAGGTGCTGCCCAAATAAATGTAGGGTGCCCAAAAAGCATACATATATGCCTATATGTATATACCTAATACCAACACATTCAATTTATATGTAATTCTAATTAGAAAATTACTTAAATATCCCCATACAATACCTTAAATTACGATCACAATTACGTCAAGCAAGATTGCAAATATCACAAAATTTCAAGTCCACGAAATGAGAATAAAACATACTGTAGTAATTAAGCAATGGTGTATCGATATGCGAAAGTTGGTCTAGTATTTACGGGCATTACACCTTGTGCCAGGTGATGATGATTTAGGAAAGACTTAAAACACCCCACTTTAGGCACCATAATTATGTTGATCATTGGTGTCGCCCTTTGAGGATTTTTGTCACGACCCAGGGGTACACCCTAGACGTAATATGGCATACAAGACCCCGAGAGGCCTCATATCAGTCACTTAGCTATCATACTATAAGATAATAGAAATGAACGAAAATTTAAAACATTTTCAATACAATCGAAGTTTTTATAAAACAAAGCGGAAGTCTAATACACTGTGTCTCAACACCATCTAAAACATGAATATCTTGGGACAAAGCCCATACAACAATGTTCATAACTAAAAATGAAAAGAACATAAGAAAAGTAGTGGTCACATCCTCAAATGCTATGAGGACTCACCAATCTTCAACCTTGCCTCCACTATAGATCCTAGCCACATAGATGAGAGTCAGAACCGCCGTACCCTACATTTGAATAAGAATATGATCGTGCAATAGTATAGTAACCCAACCAAGGGTTGGGGTCGTGTCCCAAGTGAGCGGTTTTGAGAATTAATAGAAAAAAATAATTCTAACTAGTCGTAGCTAAAGACATTAACGATTAAAAATATTGTAAATTAAAGGGGGACACAAAAGTGTCAATTAACAATGGGGGTTTTCGCACAAGTATAGCAAAAACAGTAAAAATAACAAAGAAATCTATGAATGAGAGGGGATTCTTGGGATGTGACCGGAATACGGGTTAATCTAAATTGTTGGGTACACACTTTAGATAGAGAATTTATAGAGTAATAGTGACTAGGCTAATCTATGCGTGGAAATGAATTCTCTCTCGAGCAACTTATCCCGTTTCAAATGTGTTCCTCTCGAACACTCACTTGCCGCATGAAGACCAGCCTACGCCTTACCCCACTCACTCTCTCCAGCTGACTGTTGGGATATGGGACTAGGGCTCACCCTCTCGGGCTGAACCTCATGCCGACCCACTCCTTAGGCCATCAATCTAGTAGTCTTGGTTTCACGGCCTCTCTCTCGAGCAAGCCGAAAAGATATAAATAAACTTGTATTTGCAACTACAAATTTGTTAAATTCATCCACAACTACTCGACAAAATCACCATTAAACTACATCTAATCTATCAACAAGCAAGACCCAACAACAATCTTAACCCATATTCGCTAAATCTCACCCCAAGAATTGGGGTTTTTACCCACACATCAAGAGATAGAAATTTATACCTAAATGAGATTGCATTCAAGTGGGTATGAAGATTTAAGTCTTTTTACAGGCCAAGAATGAAGAATCCAAGACACCTAAGTCCAAACCCTTGGAGATAAAGCCATCTTCTTCTTCAAGTTTCCAAAACCCTCTCAAACTCAGAGGAAAAATAAAAGTACTAAAATTAAATTAATTGTTTCACACTAAATATCTGATACTAAAATGTAACCTCTCAACGAGTATTTATAGTTTTCAAAAACTTATCATGCAGTGGATCATTCGGTGACATTAGTCGGAATCACTGATCGACTCAGTGATTCGCCTTAGGTGCAGTTCTTCATCGTATTTCACCATCCTTTGACATCGTCGTGCTCTGTGTCATTGGGTGACATAGTACTGCTTTGCGGAACTCCTCGGTGATGTGTTAACTGTTCCCTTTTTCTGCCGACTTGATCCTTTTCTTCAGGGCTCAACACCCTCGAACAAAAGGTGAAGTGAGACCCTTCGGCGACTCGCCAAGTGGACTCGGGGATCCTCATGCATTCATTTTGTTGTTCTTTTCAGCCTTTTTGTTCCATTTTGCTAAGTAATTTCTATGCTTTCTTTCAAGCTTTAATTACCGGAAACTTAAGAGTTTTCATCAGATATTGAGATAAAATAAGCATTTAAGGACACAATTTTTATTTAAATATAGCCCTAAATGAGTCCAATTTGTGGACTCATAAGTATGCACAAGTACAAGAATGAACTAAATATGATAGCTTGCATAAACATCAACATAAACATAAGAGTTAGGCAACACAAGTCATAAAAGCATAATGAATGCACATAATAGATCATTTCAACAAACAAGGAATACTTCTTGAAGTAACCTCAAATAATCCTTACTCATCATGGAAGGCAACTGAAGAACAATCCAAGCTTATCACCTATCATAACATACCTAACTTATCTTTTATAGACATGGGAAATCTCTTCTTACCTTACTATACAAGAAAATGGGTAGTCACCTCTAGTCCTTATTAACATCTGGATCATGGGTACTCATCACTAGTCCAACATCATAAGACATGGGTTTTTGCCTCTTGTCATTCTGTAAGGATCATGGCTACTCACCTCTTGTCCAATTCATGTATTAAGAACATGGGTAGTCGACTTTTGTTCAACTATGAGGAATAAGGGTAATCACCTTTTATTCTATTCTAAGGGATACATGTAATCGCCTCATATCCATCTCATTTAGAGGTCATGGGTAATCGCCTCTAGCCTCATCAATTTCTTAGTCTTTATATAGATTCATTTCAGGTGAGCAATCCTTTTAACATAGAATCATTCAATGTGAGAAAGCCTTTCACATTCATACATAAACAATTCACGTGGGAGTTATCCCTTTCACAACAATTACATCAATTCATGACATAAGCTTTACTCTTACAACACTACATCTCATAATCATCATACATGCTTCACTCTCAAGGAAATTAATATCATAATCATCACATATGTTTCACTCTAAAAGCAATTCTAATCATATATCATCATATAGTCTTCAATCTAAAAGCACTTCTAATGTATCTCATCAATCCTATAACAATAAATCTAAACCCACAAATTCTCATTTCATGGCATCAAACCCAATCACATGACTTTCAACTTAGAAACATGGGTTAAGCATGGGTACATGTAAATTCATCCTAGAAACATGTATCCCTATCAGTTCATGCATAAAGTATCATTATCCACTCAATTGGATCAATATTCACAATGACCCACAACTTAGAAGAAAACCCTAACTCAATTGGGGAATTTCTACTTTTCAATTGGAGAACCTTAAGAACTCTATGGAAGAAAGGTTTCCATAGATTAAAAGCCATCATACCTTTTTAACAAATCAAACAAATACTTGAGGAATGGAGACTTGACCTTGATCCTAGCTTGAACTCATTCTTCTTCTTCAAGTTCTAGAGAGAGAAATATTTGAGAGGATGACTTTGGGATATCTTTTGGGTTTGGAGAATAATGACTTTAATGGGTGAGTTTTGGGGTTAAAATCTTTTATATAGGTGTCTTAGACATAGGTAAAAGAACCTAGTATCAATGTAAAAAATATAGGAAAAGACCCAACTACCCTTAAACTTAATTACTGGATCACTAACGAAGGACCATGACAGACAAATCGTGGACTGACTGACGGTTCTTCCTACATGACCATCGTTAGTCGTCAGAAACATGATTCTGGGGTCTTGGACCACGGACCCTAGACGACGGGCCGTGGTATGAACGACGGTCCATTGGTTAGGCCTTGGTTCCTGGGCCTCTAGACAACTTTTGGGTGACCAATCTACAGACCCACCTACAGTCCGTGGTCTAACCCACAGGTCGCCATGGTTGGCCTTTGTGGGTTGGTACCTGCAACTCCTGTAAAGTCCCATCTATCCCTCTCTCAAATTTGAAGTGTTACATAATCTCCCCCTTGGGAACATTCATCCTAGAATGGAATTCTAGACACATCATGTAAATAAAGACTAAATACAAGCAACCCATCATGCATGCAATTCATCAAAATGTACACAAATAAGAATGAAACATCAACTCCAAGCTAAACATACTCAATGCATCATATGGAAGGTAGGAACTACATCTAGCAATGCAATCTGCATGAAATTTCAACATTTCTCATGTTAAAGGAGGAACTACCATCTCCAAGCAAGAAGCATGCTCATGTAGCCTATATGAAATTCATCCTCAAAAAGCATAGCTAAAGCATGTTCAACGATTCATCTCATGAAGTCTATAGGCACTCATACTGAATGACCAACAACATGAGGAAATCAATCATATAAACTCATTTTCTTTACAAACACAAGTTTTTCATGAACATGCATAAAATAAGGAAATCATGGGAATCTAACACGCATGACACCAAAAAAAAAGAGTAAACCATTAGGAACTCATTACCTCAAGCTAGAGTAGAAGTAGAAGGAAAAAAATGAGAGTATCGGGACATCATATCAGCCTCGGCCTCTCAAGTAGCACCCTCAACTAAATGACTCCTCCATAACACTTTCACGGAAGCAACTTTTTTGTTTCTCAATTTCTTAACTTGCCGGTCTAATTCATCACCGCCTCCCCAAAAGTTAGCTGACATTTTTTCCAACTGGTCAAGAACTCCCTTTGAAATTGGAATCCCAGCAAGAAGTGTATAGGCATCGAAAAAATCTCAACCGGAATTTCCTCATAAGAAAGATTTTCATCAACTCCCAACCCTCTAAGGGAACTATGAATTTTGGATCTCCAATACACTTTTTCAACATAGAGACATGGAAAACATGATGCACCGATGCCAATTCATCGGGAAAATTGAGTTCATATGCAACCTTACCAGCACGTCTCAAGATCTTATATGGACATACAAAACGGGGACTAAGCTTCCATTTCATACCAAAACTCATTACACCCTTCATGGTTGAGATTTTCAAGTAAACCCAATCATGATTATAAAACTCAAGATCCAATCTTCTAACATCGGCATATGACTTTTATCGACTTTGGGCCGTACTCAACCTCTCTCTATTGAGTCAAACTTTCTCAATAACCTCATGAGCTAACTCGGGTCCTATCAAGGATAATTCAACAACCTCAAACAGACCTATAGGAGATGTACACCACCTACCATAGAGAGCCTCAAAGGGATCCATACCAATACTGGAGTGATAGCTTATATTATAGGCAAACTCAATCAGAGGCAAGTGATCATCCTAATTATCCTTGAAATCAATCACACAAGCTCTTAACATATCCTCTAAAGTTTGGATAGTTCTCTCAACTTGTTCATCGGTTTGTGGATGAAAAGTCGTGCTAAGCTTACCCTTATTGCCAAGAGCCTTTTGGAAAGATTTCCTAAATTGAGTACCTCTATGGGAGATAATGTACAAGGGCACTCAATGCAACCTCACCATTTCACTCAAATACAACTTAGCATAATATTCCGCCGAATAAGAATCTTTGAAGGGAATGAAATGGGCTGATTTCATCATTCGGTCTACTATAACCCAAATTGAATCATATTGTTACCGTGTGCGAGGCAAACCAACTATGAAGTCCATATTCAAATCTTCCCACTTCAAAGTAGGAACACTAATGTCTTGGGATAAACCTCCCAGTTTTTTATACTCAACTTTCAATTGTTGGCAATTTGGACACTTTGTCACAAATCTCACAATATCCTTTTGCATCCCATTCCACCAACAGATCTGTAACACCCCGGAAATTCTATGGCCTAAGTTAGAGCCTCACCTTATGAATAATGACTTAAAAATAGTTAAAATGAGGTTTCTCAACCTAATTTAATGTAATTGACTTATTTTGGAAGAGTAAAAGTCTAAACGTCAAGAAACGACCAAGCCGTCCGGAAACTAGAGAAGAATGTGTCCTAGCATGTCCTTAGGTTTTGGGCAGGTTTGGGAGTGTCGTATGATGGTTTAATCTTGTAAAAAGGTTTAATTTAGGTAAATATATGTTTATAGGGTCAAAACGTTGGAATACGATGCCCCGGGACCACCCTAAGGGGCACCAAGGAGGACCCCAACCTTGGCCAAGCAATCTGCCAAGGCAGCTTGCAAAATGCACTTGGAGGGAATAGGTGCGCGCGTCGCGCACTTGCTCCCCCAAGGAGCAAAAAGTCATTTCGCGATGCAGTCGTGTCGCGGACTCTACTATCTCGAAATTTAATTCCAAATATCTTCTGGGAACAGCTCCGTGTCGTGAACTTGTTCCGCGACGAAGATTCAGAAATTCAGAAATCAACTTTTATTTCATTAAAGAGTCCAACTAAGTAAGGGGTATTTTAGGTACTTTAGGGGACGTGTATATAATGATTTTTAAGTCAATTTATCTTACCTTTATCACTCAAACACAAAACCCCAAAGATCTAAACCTAAAGTTCCTCCTTCTCTCTACTCTCTCTCTTCCCAAGAACTCCATTGAAGAAGATTGGAGCTTCAGGAATAAGACCAACTCTCCAAGGTTTCAACTCGGATTTTTGTGGTTAATTCTTCAATAAGGTATGGTTTATTATCACTCTTGGGATTCTTTTCCCCAAGAGGCCCCTTCAAGATGATTTTTAAAATCTCCCATTTCTAGGTTTTAATCCAAAAAAACGTGGGTCTTCTTTCTAAAGTGAAATTGATGTTATAAACTGACTTTGATTCATTTTATATGAACAATTATGGATGAATTTATGTTGTATTGATGGTTTCTTGAAGAATTCCCCATGAGACCCATGTTCCTCCTTCTTTTCCAAATTCTAACCCTAGTTTGTGTTGGATATTAAGTGAAGGCTATGAAGGGAATATGTCAATTGCTTATATTGATGTTGATTATGTTATTACTTCATGAATTACCTTGTATTATGTATTGGCTATGAATTGTTGGGTAACTGAAGTATGAATGTCCCATGTAGGGCAAGAAGGTATGAAGGTTTGTGTTTCTTTGAACTCAAGTATGAAAGGTGAATTACTTAGATTGTAATGATGCTATACCTAATGTGTTGTTGTGGTGTTGATGACCTAGTTTCCTCATCCT